>ML787010.1:71810-95410 GCA_009831015.1 Picea engelmannii | reverse complement strand
TTCTCGGGGATCCCCTGGGCGAAGCATCTCTAGGTTTTATTTCCTATGGATTTTATCTTTTACCAGCTACTTTTACCCCCTGGGCCTTTAGCCCCTTCTTCCCACAAGACAAGATGTACCCTGGAAGGTCATCCTAATGGCCATACTAGGGGAATGGGATGGATGAGCGGGGTATAAGATGAAAAAGTGATAAGATGGAGGGAGAAGACGATAGCTCTGCAAATCCCCCTTGGTGGATAACCAAAACCCATGAATAACAACTTGCTAAGTTGCCCCATCAATCGCCCCAACAATGGTCAAGTGGATTAGTGTAAAATCCAAGCAGTCATCCGAAATGAAAGAAACCTAATGCATATATAAGAAGGTTATAATGATCAAATATGACACATACCATGATACCTCGGACCAATTACCTCATGGAGCAAGAGCCCTCTCTGATGAAAGCCCAGGCCGGTAGTGATGGAAGCTGGTACTGCTGACAGGACAATTCAGGCTGAGAAGAAGAAAGATGGGCCCTCCAGGGCCATGCTCAAGTCACTCCTGCTCTCGGTACTCCATGTCTAGGACCATGTGGGCCTCGAGACATGATCTCCTAGTTATCCCTAGATATCGGGGATAACAAGGCACAATGAAGTTGGTTGGTGCACACACAGTAGGAGTATGTGTTGTATTGCTACAGTGCAGGCAAGGGTGCACGCAGGTAGTTGTGTGCGGTAGCCACAGAGTATTCAGTGGGCATACCAATTATTGTATGCGATAAGGCATATTGAACTTTAGCATGGTGCAATGCATAGAGAAAAATGCATGTGGAATATCCAAGTGTGATACATAAACAGTGCGCAGAGGATATTGGCACGCAACACAGAAGTAGTGCGCACAAGTTATTGGCACAACGGAGACAAAATGTATAGCAGATACATGGGTGCAAAAACATGATTTACCTTATAAAGTCATTTGCACGATAAATAAAAGTACACAGGTTGAATTTTTATGTGTGCAAAATCATCTGAAAATCTAATTAGGATGACGAGCCTGAGTTTAATTAGAAAAAATTACAAAGTATTCAAAGAAAGAGGAATACACAACTGCATTGAAGTATTATTTAAAATGAGTCAAGCAAATGAGATGAATTCTGGGTTTTATTCAAACAGTTGAAAGTGAAATATAATTTACAAGAGGACACATAATATTAAAGGAAACAAGATTCATAACATCATCAGTGGAATCTTGTCTTAAGCAGTACAAAATCCGCTCCTGTGCTTATATATTCATTCAAAATCCAAAATTACAAAAGGGGATGATTAAAAATAGCAGTGGCCCTATTCAAAGAGACAGTAAAAGAACAAGTCTATCATCTTCGGAACTTCCTTACCTCTGCTATCATCTGTCCAAAAATCACCGAAATATACTCAATTGTATTGAGGGCTTATTTCAGCTTAGCTATCTCCTCCTTTAAAGAATCTAAATATACTGGTTGATTCTCTCCAACACTCTCAGCCGCTTCAACAACGGGTTCTTTCTTCTGTCACTTGATTTGTTTCTTCTTAGTAGCTGGTCTGTTGATAACCAGATCCCTCATGATTGGATTCAGCCTAATTTCCAATCCTGAATTAGTAACAGGTACTGTGTGAAATTTAGTTGCCAGTATCTACGCGACTACCTTTTCCTTCGTACTTGTAGGAAGATTTAGCATGTTGCCTGTATAACCAGTCTCATTGGATTTAATTGGGTCCATATACCTTAGTTTTGTGGACACCGAAATACGTTTGCAGAGATGACAAGTTCGAACCAATTTGAAGACTGCTAGCTAATGGATAAGATGATGCTTCCATACCCGAGAGTTGGTAATTATAGAACCTCAATCATGAATCCCTGACAGACTTGTGCACAAGTGCGATGGGTTGCCATGCTCGGATAATCCAATTCAAATGATTAAACTTTTTGAGTTCGTTACATGGCGGCATTCACCTAAATCAAACGACTATGATGTATGAGTGAATGAGACAAAGTGATATGACTAATCGTCACCCGTCCCACGGATGGTGGATTTGACATATTGAAGCACGTGACATCGGAACTTATGCAAAAATGGTTTCGGAAAACCACCTTGCACCCAATTTATCTCTGTGAGACAATATAGTTCTTGCTAAGTTCTCAAAACTTGGGTCGTTTCTGAGAATTGTCATGGTGGAAACACCAAGAAATCATAAAAGATAATTCTGATATAATTATTGAGCCAAAATAGTTCATATTTCTCGTGGATTGTTGATTTAGTTAAACTAATAATTTTTAATGGCTGCACATTTTGCAGAACTAACAAAAACTAGATCAGATCAGATCAAGTACCGAGTCCATAGGAATGGAAGAGACACGAAGAAACTATAGTCAACAAGATGAGAGTAGAGGGATGAATGTCCATTTGGACATTGAAGGAACAAACTCCAATGGACATGGAGAGGAAAGGGATGAAAACTTGAATATGGTAGAGACTATTAAAAATTTTCAAAAGGATGTCCAAAGCCATAAAGATGATAATGAAAGGCTTATGAGAGCCAAAGAGCAGCAGGATGACTTCAACATGAAGTTATTGCAAACTCTGAACATAATAGAAAAGAAATTGGAAAAAGAAAGTGACTAAAGCAAATATGGAAGTCACAAACCTTCGGATGAGAAAAAGAGATCAGGAAATTTTAGCAGACACCACCATCACTTCCAAGAAAAGAGCAGGTAGAAACACAAGTCCATCCCCTGTCAAACAACATAAGAGGTTTGGGGTGGATGAGCTATGAGGAGAAATGAACAAAATCAAACCTCCTACATTTGATGGTGAGCACAAGAAGGATGAAGATACATAAACATGGTTGTTGGGCATGAGGAAGTATTTTCAATTACACAATTATTCTTCCCATGCAGAGGGTAGAATTTCCATCTATCAACTCAAAAGAAAGGCATCCATGTGGTGGGATCAGCTTGTGCAGGTACATCACATTAAAGAGAAGAGCGTTACTTGGAGGGAATTTAAGAAGTATTTTGAGAAGAAATACTTGACTAAGAGCTATTATGACAAGAAAATGAAAGAGTTCTTTGAACTCAAACTTGGAAGTATGACCATAGATGAATATGAAAGAAGATTCCTAGAACTGCTGAAGTATGTCTCCTTCATCAAGGATGAGACAATTAAAATTCAAAGGTATTTGAGTGGATTGCTAGCATTCATCAGTGAAAAAATACAATATGATGATCCCAAGACATTGGAAGAGACCGTAAGGTGATCTAAATGTCTATATGATCCGCAGAAAGAAAGGCCAACTTTCCAAGAAGATTGGGAAGACAAAAATAAGTTCAAGGTGGATCATAGGAAGAAAGGATTTAAACCATCATTCTTTAGAAATAGTCCACAGAGACCACCAACTTCTAAAGATCCCAAAACGATAGAGTCAGAAGGCCAAAGGCCAAGGCAACCACCTATTCAATGTTCGGGCTGTAAAGGAGATCATAGATTCAGAGATTGTCCTCACAGAGGTGAAAAAGGAAGGACTGTTTATAATGTACAACAATATGAAACACTGGAGGACATGGGCAGAAATGTTCAAAGGATCAATGCAGCCCTGGATAACAAGCACTTAGAATATCAGTCACACATGATTGAAGTGGAAGGTATGATTAACAACCAAACCATTGCTATTTTAATTGATTCAGAAGCTAGTCATAGTTATATAGATCCTAAGATGGTAGAAAGTTTTCAATTGCCAAGAAGCAGGCATGTAAACTCTTGGTTGGTATAGTTGGCTACAGAAACCAAAAGAAAGGTTAATGAGATGGTTAAGTCATGTCTCATGGACATGAACGGACTGAACACCAAGGCAGATTTGAATATCTTACCCTTAGGTTCCTATGAATTTTTAATTGGGATGGATTGGTTGGACCCACATCATGCTCTATTGGATTGTCATAACAAAGAAATCACTTGCTTGGATGAAGAAGGGAACCAAAGGAAAGTGCAGGGAATTCCCAGGGTAGTAACCATTAGAGAAATTTTAGCATTGCAGCTGAAGAAATGTTATAGAAGAGGATGTCAAATATTTGCAGCTCATATGGAGGAGACACTTGAAGACAAGGTGCCAAATTTGGAGAATTATGCAGTCCTGAAAGAGTTTGAAGATGTATTCAAGGAAGTACCAAGACTACCCCTAAGGAGAGACCTCGATTTTTCTATAAATATGACACCAGGAGAAACTCCCGTGTCAAAGACTCCTTACAGAATGAGTATACCAAAATTGAAGGAGTTGAAATTGTAGCTTGAAGAACTTATGAAGAAGGGGTATATACGCCCAAGTGTATCACCTTGGGGTGCCCCAGTATTGCTTGTGAAAAATAAAGATGGAACGTTAAGATTGTGCATTGATTTCATACAGTTGAATAAAGTGACTGTAAAGAACAAGTATCCTCTGCCAAGGATTGATGATATTTTTGATCAATTGAAGGATGCAAAGATCTTTTCAAAGATAGATCTCATATCGAGATACCATCAGGTAAGAATTAAAGAGGATACCGCCTTCAGGACAAGGTATGGTCATTATGAGTTCACAGTGGTGCCATTTGGGTTGTCAAATGCACCAACGATTTTCATGTGCTTAATGAATGGTGTTTTCCGAGAATATTTAGACAAGTTTGTCATTGTCTTTTTGGATGACATTCTTATATACTCTAAGACAGAATAAGAGCATGAACATCATTTGAGGATGGTGTTTCAAGTATTAAGGGAGCATCAGTTGTATGCCAAATTGAGCAAGTGCTCCTTTTATCAGAAACAAATTCATTATTTGGGGCATATCATCTCAAAAGATGGGATAACAGTGGACCCCGAGAAGATTGAAGCCATTAGAGAATGGTCAGCACTAAAGAATGTGACAGAGGTCAAATAATTCATGGGTCTTGAAGGATACTACACGATATTCATTAGAGGATTCTCGAAGATAGCACACCCAATAACTTCCTTACAAATAAAAGGTATGAAGTTTCAGTGGACGTTGGACTGTGAAAGGAGTTTCCAACATTTGAAACAATTATTGACAAGTGCTCCAATACTAAGGATTGCAGACCCAAATGAAGATTTCATTGTATGCACAGATGCATGTAATGAAAGACTTGGTGGAGTCCTCAGCCAAAATGGATTTGTGATATGTTATGAATCAAGGAAGTTGAAGGATCATGAAAGAAACTATGCCACTCATGATTTGGAGTTGGCAGCCATAGTGCATGCCCTGAGGAAATGGAGACACTACCTCATGGGAAAAAGGTTTGAGTTAAGAACAAACCACAATGGTTTGAAATATTTATCTGATCAACCAAATCTAAATGCTAGACAAAGCAGATGGTTAGAATTTATAAGCGAATATGACTTTGATATAAATCATATGAAAGGGAAAGAAAATAAAGTGGTGGATGCACTCAGCAAGAGGGTGCATGAGCTTCATGCTACAACCATCAACATGTATTAGACTAATGTTAAAATAAAAATTCTAGAGGCTACAAATATAGACCTTCAATACAAAGAATTGATAGCAAAACTACAGCAAGGTAAGACACCACAGAAGATGGATATTTATAGGTTGGGAGTGGATGGAATACTGCTGCACAAGAACAAAATTTTTGTACCAAATGTCCAGGAATTGAAACATATAATTTTGCATGAGATGCATAATGCTCCTTATGCAGGGCACCCTGGGTATCAAAAAACCATAGCAGCGGTCAAGAGAGAATACTTTTGGCCAGGTATGAAGAGAGAAATTGCAGAATACATTGCTAGGTGTATGGAATGCCAGAAAGTTAAAACATAGCATAGGCACCCAACATGATTGCTGCAACCTTTGCCCATCCCTGAATGGAAGTGGGAAGTGGTGACAATGGATTTTATTATGGGATTGCCCAGAATAGGCAAGCTACATGATTCAATTATGGTAGTGGTGGACAAGCTTACAAAAGCTGCCCATTTTATTCCACTAAAAACTACTCACAAAGCAACAGATGTTGCTGATATTTTCATGAAGGAAGTGGCACGATTGCACGAAATTCCTAAAACGATTGTGTCTGAGAGAGACCCGAAATTCACCTCGAATTTCTGGAAAGGATTGTTCAAAGGATTCAGAACGAATCTGAACTTTAGTATAGATTACCATCCTAAGATTGATGGACAAAAAAAGAGGGTGAATAGAGTGATATAAGATATGTTGAGAATGTATGTGATGGATAAACCATCAAAATGGGAAGACTACCTACATTTAGTAGAATTCGATTATAACAATGGGTATCAGGCATCATTGAAAATGAGTCCATTTGAAGCACTTTACGACAGAAGGTGCAATACTCCAGTAAGCTGGGATAATCCAGCTGATAGAACGTTAGTTGGGCCAAAGTTGCTCAAGGAGATGGAGGACCATATGTTAAAAATTAAGCAGAATTTGAAAACTACCCAAGACAGACATAAAAGTTATGTTGATAAAAATAGAACCCACAGAGAATTCAAAGTGGGTGATCATGTTTTCTTTAAATTAAAAGCTAACAGGAGTTCCCTGAAGCTGGGAAGCTGCGCCAAGTTGGCAGCTACATTTTGTGGACCATTTGAAATCCTAGAGAGGATTGGTCCCGTTTCTTATATGATTGCATTTCCTGCATCTATGTCTGTTTATAATGTATTACATGTATCATTGCTAAATAAATACATACCTGATGCTAATCATGTTATTGATTGGAATGTTATTCAGGTGGCACAAGAAGGCGCTTTCCAAGTACATCCGGTGCGCATCCTAGATCGAAAAATCAAACAACTCTAGAATCGAGCCATAGGGCTTGTAAAGGTCCAATGGACTTGGTATGGACCTGAAGACGCTACTTGGGAGCATGAGGATGCAATGCGGGAAGAATACTCACATCTTTTTGAAGAATTTTGAGAATTGTTTTGTATATGGGTACATGATGCACTGAGGACAGTGCATAAATAAGGGGAGGGGATTGTAATATCCCTCGGCCGAACCCAAATGTAAATACAATCCAAGTATATTTAAGCTAGTGATTTGTTTAGACATCATTTTGTAATACACCTTTCATGGCATGGTGCGCGCATATACTGTGCAGTAAAGGGATGTAATGTGCACATTTCTGAATACCACGCGTAGTAACTAAGGTGTGTGCAACCTTAAAGACAGAGGATACGACACACAGTAACTAAAGAGCGTGCAACCTTGAGGTCAATGGATACCGCGCGCAGTAACTAAAGTGCGCGCAATATTAAGGTCAATGAACCTTTGTGTATATAATGTATATAATATGCATTATAGGCTAGTGAGCTAGTATTATAAGCCGAAATGCTTATGTCTTGGAATTAGGCCAGCACGCCTAGATGTTAAAGGCTAGAGCGCCTATTTTGTATATATCTCATGATTAATATAAAAATACATCGCTGCACGCAGACTGACCACAATAAAAGAAAAGGGGTACTAGATTCCACCAAATAGGGAAAGGGAGGGCCTAAAGTTAAGAACAGGGCTAAGCTAGAGAGCTTAAAGCCGAAAAGAAATATTATATTAATATTTCTTAAAAACATAAAGTACGGATAATTAATTTATCCTAAGTCCTAAAGTAGGGGACAAGTGTATCAAAGTAGCTTCCAACATGACAAGTGTCAATTTGGAGACATGCATACTGATTGCCGAGACTTAGTTCCTTTGAGGGGGGATCAACCATTGTGAAGAGGATAATCTTACCATTTTTTCAATCGACCAGAGAACCAGTATCCACGATACATTTTGTCAGTCCTTGAGCTACCTCGTATCTTCCTACCACCATACCCAGACCGGATTGATATCCATTCCTATTGGTGTACCTGTCAGCTTGGGAGTGGGATTGAAGAGGCGGGTTGTCAGGCCCGTGAGCAATTCTCTAAGTGAGGGAATTTCCAAGGATCGATTTCCTGAATGTGATAAACTGCGGCTACAATGCTCTAAGACTTCCGGTCCGGCCTGTTGCTGAAGCCCTGTAAGGGAGGTGGGGCAGTCGAAGGACCGTTGAGAAGAGAAGGGGCACACTTCCTTAGGTGAGATAGGCATGTGGGGAAGGAGAGGCTATAGGCTGTGGTTGAGTGAACACCTGAGAGGGAGTCTTTCCGGTTGACCGTAAACATTTAGCCGAGTTAGGAATCCATTTCCCAGGTGGATTCTAGTCCCAGCTCGGGGGAGACTCACTGTAGAGAGTGTCGAACAATGTAGTCTAAGGCTAAGAGGTTCGTGGATGGTCTGCACGCAGTTGGTGACATTCTTACCAAGATAAGTACCGATTATGTGTTGAATTCCATGCTGCATTGTCATTTATGTGTTATTTTATGGGTTTTATTACTTGTGTGAGTATAAATGTCCGTATGTTTAAGGATATACCTTGTATACGCTGCATGTCTATGTTCACTGTTAAATCAGTCTGAAAATCATATATTTACAGAACACAACTGGTTGTTTATCTTTTATATGTGAAGCTTCTGCTCGAGCATTGTATGTATATGTTTAGTTGCATGCAGTTCAATATGTATGTATGCCTGTGGGTGTATATACGTATTTAGAGAGATAAAAAAAAAGAAGTTACTTGACATACCTCAGTTGAATACTGGGTGTTACATTGTGTTCTCAAAACTAATCTAAGTGTCTGAGTAAGTGACATTCCCCAGTTAGTGGGTGGATGGGGTGTGTTAGAAATACGATCTCCGTTTTAGGCGTGTGATAGCCTGTTGAAAAGGTATCGCCAAGGAGATTCATTTTGGGGGCTCAATCATGGCTTTGGCTATCATTGAGAAGCTTGATCCCGAAAAACCTTCATTTAGGCCCTCAAAATGGCCCTGAAAGTTAAAATTGCTAAAAATAGTAAATTGCCAAAATTGCCAGAAAACTGTTTTGAGCCAGTTGGAAAAGGTGGGTGGCCACTGATATCCACATGGATCAATCCTCCCTCATGAGGAATCAATGGTCTCTATTGCATTGAGTTCCCAGGGGAGAGGGAAAAGCGTTTCTTCAATCTCCGTCTTGGTGAGCTGCTTGTCTTGCTGGAGACGTCGCGCTGCTCAGTTTGTGGAAGTCTGTCATGAACCCGTTGAGGTTGAGGCTATTCAACAAGTCAAGATACATGAGAGGATGGTGTGCAGAAGGAATCTTTTCATTTTGCGGCAGCCTTGTCGACCTGCTTATGTTGGATAGAAGGTGCCTGGGGCGAGGCTGTAGTGGTTGCAATGTCTCTTTGTTCTCCTTCTAAAAAGATTGTGAAGAAGATAAATTTTTTAGTATGAGATACTACCTTGTGACACTTTTTAGGTGGAACAATAGTCAGAACTACCTTGGGTATTCTGTAAAGATGACCTCCCAGAGAAACAATGATACTACGGGGTCGAGACTCATAAACAACATGGTGCTTCCACATATATGGTTGGCCCAAGAGAACATCATAGACATCCAGTGGGGAAACATCACATAATATATCATCCTTGAAGGGTTGGATGCCGTATGAAAATCAACACTGTTGGCTGAAACAAAGATCTCGTACTTGGCGAAGCCACCCGATGTTGTATGATTGTGGGTGTGGTGTTGTCGACAATCCAAACTGTTTGACGACCTCTTTTGAGATGATGTTCTTAGGGCTTCCACTATCAACAATAAAATGCAGCGGGGTCCCTTTCACCCACATCTGTGAATGAAAAAGGTGCTCCCTCTCTTTAGGATCTGTTGGTTCTTCTGGTTGAATTGTTGCGGTTGCGATAATAGTAGTGGGGTTTGCATCAATGATCTGTCATTTCCCAGTATTTTCAGAATCAAATTCTGAATCAGGATTCAACTCCTTGTCTTTGATCTCAACCACCAATGATTGTTTCAAGCAACATTCATTGGTGCTGTGCCAGGGGATTTTGTGGAAAACGCACCATCTTCTGGTGTCCTTCTTTGTCTTCCAGTGACCCTTCTTTTCCTGTGGCTTGGACTGGTTTTCGGGAGACTGTTTGTTAGGAGTTTCTTTGTCATACTTTGGTTGTTACGAATTTGCATACCCGAACTCCCGTTTGTTCTAGTGCTTAAATTTCTACTCGATTTTAACAACATATCGATAAGTAGCACCGAGTGATGAGATATCCAGAAAATCCATTTCAATTTGGAATTATCTGTGTAGAGCCCCACGGTATTTTAGAGCCAAATTTCATTCAGAGTCTTTGATACCCATCTTAGTGCGCAAAGTATGGAAGGTATTGGTGAACTCTAGAACTTCTTATCCCCTCTCTTGCCGCAGTGTGGTCCATCTCATGTACTGGTCCTCATAGTTTCCAATAGGATAACACTGTTCCTTTACCCCATCCACCAAAAAATCCCAAGTGGGCTCAACCCCATATATTCCAGACTCCTCTATGTAACTTTGCGAAGGTGATATTTTCTTTGTCGGAAAAATTATGAATGAAGAAATAACCTTCTAGTAGAGTTCACCATTTTTCTAGAGCTTCTGCATCTATCTATTCTTCAAATACAAGAATATCAAAATTAAATTGTACCATGAAAGGTGAGGTTCTTCCAAAGTGGCCACTTGATGAATATGCGCCTGTTTCTATCGACAGGCATTGAAGTATGTGGGAAAAATTCTCCATCATTTCGTCCCTCTGTCGCGTGAGAGCTTTCTCAAGCAACAGATTGATAGGATCGTCTGCTCCGTCATTTTTCTTTTCTTCCGCCATTGAGGGTTTCTTGGGTGTGCGAGAGTGATTGTATTCAAGAGAGACAAGATCGAGACCCAACTTTCTATACTCAGACCTCGTCAAGGACATGCACTGAAAAAATGATCAAGAACAGCCTACTCTGATACCACTGATACAGATTATTTTCGGCAAGAAATGACAGCGGAGATATAATAAAGAAATGCATAGAGATATCACATATATTCAATAATATATCAGAAATGTATCAGAGCTGAAACCATAAACACATATATACAATAATACACGATATCTATTAATCAAAGAAATGTACAGAGACTGTAAAAATACAGAGTGAAAGACTTGCTAGAATGGTGGCAACTTATCAATGAGAAGAGATGTGACAGATACTCGCATTCACAAGAATATTATTGAAATGAGGCTCTGAAGGAATTTTTACAATAAACAATAATTCCAAAACCCTAGACATCCAAAAACCTAACCCTAGGAGATGAAGTGCCAAAAGTCATGTGGGCCCCGTTTGGGTAAGTTAGTACATCGACTTCCCGGGGTCATAACGTTTGCATACGATCTCCGTTTTAGGCGTGTGATATCTTGTTGGAAAGGTATCATCGAGGAGATTCATTTTGGGGGATCAATCACGCCTTTGGATATCATTAAGAATATCGATCCTAAAAAACCTTCATTTTGGCCCTCAAAATGGTCCCGAAAGTTAAAACTTCTAAAAATAGTAAATTGCCAAAATTCCCAGAAAATTGTTTTGAGCCAGTTGGAAAAGGTCGGTAGCCACCGATATCCACATGGATCAATCCTCTCTCCTTAGTAAGAAATGGTCTCCATTGCGTTGAGTTCCCGGTGGAGAGGGAAAAGTGTTTGTTGAATCTGCATCTTGGTGAGCTACTTGTCTTGCTGGAGACGTCGCGTTGCTCAGTTTGTGGAAGTCTGTCACGAACCTGTTGAGGTTGCGATTGTTCAACAAGTCGATATATAGGAGAGGACGGTGTGCAGAAGGAATCTTTGCGTTGTTCTGCAGCCTTGTCGACCTGCTTATGTTGGATAGAAGGTGCCTTGGCCGAGGCTGTAGTGGTTGCAGTGTCCTTCTGTTCTCCTTCTGAACAGATTGTGAAGAAGCTAAATTTTGTAGTATGAGATACTACCTTGCGACACTTTTTAGGTGAAGTAGTACTCAGAAATAACTCTGGTATTCTGTAGAGATGACCCCCCATAGAAACAATGAAAATGCAGGGTCGAGACTCATAAACAACATGGCATTTCCACATATATGGTTGGCCCAAGAGAACATCACAAACATCCAGTGGGGAAACATCAAATAATACCTCATCCTTGAAGGATTGGATGCCGTATGACAATCGACACTGTTGGTTGACACAAAGATCTTGTCCTTGGTGAAGCCACCTGATGTTGTATGGTTGCGGGTGTGGTGTTGTCGACAATCCCAACTATTTGACGACCTCTATTGAGATGAGGTTCTTCTGGCTTCCGCTATCAACAATAAAATGCAGAGGGGTCCCCTTCACCCACATCTATGAATGAAAAAGGCACTCCCCCTCTTTAGGATCCATTGGTTCTTCTGGTTGAATTGCTGCGGTCGCGACAATAGAAGTGGGGTCTGCGTCAATGATCTTTCCTTTACCAGTATTTTCATAATCAGATTCTGAATAAGGGTTTGGTTCCTTGCCTTTGATCTCGGCCACCAATGATTGTTTTGAGCGACATTCATCGGTATTTTTCCAGGGGATTTTGTGGAAATTTCACCATCTTCTGGTGTCCATCTTTGTCTTCCCGTGACCCTTCGTTTCCTGTGGATTGGACTAGTTTTCAGAAGACTATCTATTAGGGCTGTCTTTTTCATACTTTGGTGGTTGCAGATTTGCAGACCCGAACTCCCATTTGTACTGGTGCTTAAATTTCTGCTCGATTCTAACAACATATTGATAAGCAACATTGAGTGATGAGATATCCAGAAAATAAATTTCAGTTTGGATGTATCTGTGTAGAGCCCCATGGTATTTTAGAACCAAATGTCGCTCGGAGTCTTTGATACCCAGCTTTGTGCACAAGGTATGGAAGGTATTGGTGAACTCCAAAACTGCTTGGCCCCTCTCTTGCCATAGTGTGGTCCATCTCATGTACTAGTCCTCATAGTTGCCAACATGATAATACTATTCCTTTACCACATCCACAAAAAAATCCCAAGTGAACTCGGCCCCATATATTTCAGACTCCTCTATGGAACATTTATCCCAGTAAGTTTCCCACCAATGTTTGACATGAGGGAGATCTTTAAGGATTACGAAGGTGATCTTTTCTTTGTCGGAAAATTTTTGAACAAAGAAATAACCTTCTAGCAGAGTTGACCATTCTTCTAGGGCTTCTGCATCTATCTTTCTTCAAGTACAGGAATATAAAAATTAACTTGTACCTTGAAAGGAGAGGTGCTTCCAAAATGGTTTCTTGATGAAGATACACTTGTTTCTATTGGCAGGCGTTGAAGGATGCGGGAAAAATTCTCCATCATTTCGTCCCTCTGTCGCGTGAGAGCTTGCTCAAGCAACAGACTGATAGGATCGTCTGCTCCATTGTTTTTATTTTCTTCCACCATTGAGGGTTTCTTGGGTGTGCGAGAGAAATTTTCTTCAAGAGAGACAAGCTCAAGACCCAACTTGCTATACTCGGACCTCGTCAAGGACATGCACTAAAAAAATGATCAAGAACAACCTTCTTTAATACCACTGATCCAGATTATTTTCGGCACGAAATGAGAGCAGAGATATAATAAAGAAATGCACAGAGATATCACATATATTCAATAATATAACATAGATGTATCAGAGATACAACCATAAACACAGATATGCAGTAATACACGATTTCTATTAATCAAAGAAATGTACAGAGACTGTAAAAATATAGAGTGAAAGACTTGCTAGAATGGTGGCAACTTATCTCCGAGAAGAGATGTGACAGCTACTCGCATTCGCAAGAAGATGATTACAATGAGGCTTTGAAGGCCTTTTTACAATAAACAAGTAAGCCAAAATCCTAGACATCAAGAAACCTAACCCTAGGAGATGAAGCACCAAAAGTCATGTGGGCCCCGTTTGGGTAAGTTAGTACATCAACTTCCCGGGGTCATAACGTTTGCATACTATCTCCGTTTTAGGCATGTGATAGCCTGTTGGAAAGGTATCGTTGAGGAGATTCATTTTTGTGGCTCAATAATTATTTCCATTATAATTTAGAATCTCTATCCTGAAAAACCTTCATTTAGGCCCTCAAAATGGTCCCAGAAGTTAAAACTGCTAAAAATAGTAAATTGCCAAAATTGACAGAAAACGGTTTCGAGCCAGTTGGAAAAGGTGGGTGGACACCGATATCCACATGGATCAATCCTCCATTATTAGGAATAAATGGTCTCCATTGCGTTGGGTTTCCAGGGGAGAGGAAAAAATGTTTGTTGAATCTGCATCTTGGTGAGCTTCTTGTCTTGCTAGAGACGTCACGCTGCTCAGTTTGTGGAAGTCTGTCACGAAACTATTGAGGTTGAGGCTATTAAACAAGTCAAGATACATGAGAGGACGGTGTGGAGAAGGAATATTTGCATTTTGCTACAGTCTTGTCAACCTGCTTATGTTGGATAGAAGGTGCCTGGAGCGAGGCTGTAGTGGTTGCAGTGTCCTTCTGTTTTCCTTCTAAATAAATTGTGAAGAAGCTAAATTTTGCAGTATGAAATACTACCTTTTGGCACGTTTTAGGTGGAACAGTAGTCAGAACTACCTCTGGTATTCTATAGAGATGAACCCCCAGAGAAATAATGACACTGTGGGGTCGAGACTCATAAACAACATGGCACTTCCACATATATGGTTGGCCCAAGAGAACATCACAGACATCCAGTGGGGAAACATCACATAATACCTCATCCTTGAAGGGCTGGATGCCGTATGAAAATTGACACTGTTGGCTGACACAAATATCTTGTCCTTGGTGAAGCCACCCGATGTTGTATGGTTGCGGGTGTGGTGTTGTCGAAAATCCCAACTGTTTGACGACCTCTATTGAGATGAGGTTCTTTTGGCTTCCGCTATCAACAATAAAATGCAGCGGGGTCCGCTTCACCCACATCTGTGAATGAAAAAGGTGATCCCCGTCTTCAGGATCTATTGGTTCTTATGGTTGAATTGTTGCAGTCGTAACAATAGAAGCGAGGTCTGCGTCAATGATCTATCCTTTACCAGTATTTTTAGAATTAGATTCTGAATTAGGGTTCGGCTCCTTGTCTTTGATCTCGACCACCAATGATTTTTTCGAGTGACATTCATTGATGTTTTTCCAGGGGATTTTGTGGAAATGGTACCATCTTCCGGTGTCCTTCTTTGTCTTCCAGTGACCCTTCTTTTCCTGTGGCTTGGACTGGTTTTCGAGAGACTGTCTGTTAGGGATGTCTTTGTCATACTTTGGTTGTTGCAGATTTTCATACCCAAACTCCCGTTTGTTCTGGTGCTTAAAGTTTTTCTCAATTTTAACAACATATCGATAAGCAACATTGAGTGATGAGATATCCAGAAAATCCATTTGGATGTATTTGTGTAGAGCCCCACGGTATTTTAGAACCAAATCTCGTTCAGAGTCTTTGATACCCAGATTGGTGTGCAAGGTATGGAAGGTATTGGTGAACTCTGGAACTGCTTGGCCCATATCTTGCCACAGTGTGGTCCATCTCATGTACTGGTCCTCACAGTTGCCAACAGGATAATACTATTCCTTTACCGCATCCACAAAAAAATCCCAAGTGGGCTTGGCCCCATATATTCCAGACTCCTCTATGGAACTTTTCTCCTCGTAAGTTTCCCACCAATGTTTGACATGAGGGATATATTCAAGGAGTGCGAAGGTGATATTTTCTTTGTCGAAAAAATTGTGAATAGAGAAATAACCTTCTAGCAGAGTTAACCATTTTTCTAGGGCTTCTGCATCTATCTGTCCTTCAAATACAAGAATATCAAAATTAACTTGCACCTTGAAAGGCGAGGTGATTCCAAAGTGGCTGCTTGATGAATATGCACCTATTGCTATCAACAGGTGTTGAAGGATGTGGGAAAAATTCTCCATCATTTCGTCCCTTTGTCACGTGAGAGATTGCTCAAGCAACAGACTGATAGGATCGTCTGCTCCGTTGTTTTTCTTTTATTCCACCATTGAGGGTTTCTTGGGTGTGTGAGAGTGATTGTATTCAAGAGAGACAAGTTCAAGACCCAAATTTCTATACTCTGACCTCGTCGGGGACATGCACTGAAAAAACGATCAAGAACAACCTGCTCTGATACCACTGATCCGATTTATTTTCGGCACGAAATGAGAGCGGAGATATAATAAAGAAATGCACAAAGATATCTCATATATTCAATACTATAATGGAAATGTATCAGAGATGCAACCATAAATACAGATATACAGTAATACACAATTTATATTAATCAAAGAAATGTACAGAGATTGTACAAATACAAAGTGAAAGACTCGCTAGAATGGTGGCAACTTATCTTTGAGAAGAGATGTGACAACTACTCGCATTCACAAGAATATGATTACAATGAGGCTCTGAAGGAATTTTTACAATAAAAAAGAATTCCAAAACCTTATACATCCAAAAAACTAACCCTAGGAGATGAAGCGCCAAAAGTCATGTGGGCCCCTTTTGGGTAAGTTAGTACATCAACTTCACAGGGTCGTAACTTTTGCATACTATCTCCGTTTTAGGCCTGTGATATCCCGCTGGAAAGGTATCTTCGAGGAGATTCATTTTGGGGGCTCAATGATGCCTTCAAAAATAATTTATAAGTTCGATCACAAAAAACCTTCATTTAGGCCCTCAAAATGGCCCCGGAAGTTAAAACTGCTAAAACTAGTAAATTGCCAAAATTGCCAGAAAACTATTTTTAGCCAGTTGGAAAAGGTAAGTGGCCATCGATATACACATGGATCAATACTCCCTCCTTAGGAAAAAATGGTCTCCATTGCGTTGAGTTCCCAGGGGAGAGGGAAAAGCATTTGTTGAATTTGCATCTTGGTGAGCTTCTTTTCTTGCTGGAGACGTCACGCTGCTCAGTTTGTCGAAGTCTGTCACAAACTTGTTGAGGTTGAGGAAGTTCAAAAAGTTTATATACATGAGAGGACGATGTGCAGAAGGAATATTTTCATTTTGCTGCAGCCTTGGAAACCTGCTTATGTTGGATAGAAGGTGCTTGGAGCGAGGCTGTAGTGGTTGCAGTGTCCTTCTGTTGTCCTTTTGAACAGATTGTGAAGAAGCTAAATTTTGCAGTATGAGATACTAGCTTGCGTCATGTTTTAGGTGGAATAGTGGTTGGAACTACCTTCGGTATTCTGTAGAGATGACCCCCCAAAGAAATAATGACACTGCAGGGTCAAGACTCATAAACAACATGGTGCTTCCACATATATGGTTGGCCCAGGAGAACATTATAGACATCCAGTGGGGCAACATCACATAATACCTCATCCTTGAAGGGATAGATTCCATATGAAAATCGACATTTTTGGGTGACATGAAGATCTCGTCCTTGGAAAAGCTACCCGATGTTGTATGGTTGCGGGTGTGGTGTTGTCAACAATCCCAACTGTTTGACGACCTCTGTTGAGATGAGGTTCTTCTTTCTTCCGTTATCAATAATAAAATTTAGCGGGGTCCCCTTCACCCACACCTGTGAATGAAAAAGGTGCTCCCCCTCTTCATTATCTGTTGGTTCTTCTGGTTGAATTGTTGCGGTCGCGACAATAGCAGTGGGTTCTTCATCAATGATCTGTCCTTTACCAGTATTTTCAGAATAAGATCTTGAATCAGGGTTCAACTCCTTGTCTTTGATCTCAACGACCAATGATTTTTTTGAGCGACATTCATCGGTGTTGTGCCAGGGGCTTTTGTGCAAATGGCACCAACTTTCGGTGTCCTTCTTTGTCTTCCCTTGACCCTTATTTTTGTGTGGCTTGGACTAGTTTTCAAGAGAATGTCTATTAGGGATGTCTTTATCATACTTTGGTTTTTGTGAATTTGCAGACCCGAACTCTCGTTTGTTCTGGTGCTTAAATTTTGAACAGAGAAATAACCTTCTAGCAGAGTTAACCATTTTTCTAGGGCTTCTGCATCTATCTGTCCTTCAAATACAGGAATATAAAAATTAACTTGTACCTTGAAAGGTGAGGTGCTTCCAAAGTGGCCTCTTGATGAAGATGCGCCTGTTTCTATCAACATGAGTTGAAGGATGTGGGAAAAATTCTCCATCATTTCATCCCTCTATCGCGTGAAAGCTTGCTCAAGCAACAGACTAATAGGATCGTCTGCTCCGTCATTTTTCTTTTATTCCGCCATTGATGGTTTATTGGGTGTGCGAGAGTGATTATATTCAAGAGAGACAAGCTCAAGACCCAACTTTCTATACTTGGACCTCGTCAGGGACATGCATTGAAAAAACGATCAAGAACGGCCTGCTCTGATACCAATAATCCAGATTATTTTTAGCACGAAATGAGAGCGGAGATATAATAAAGAAATGCACAGAGATATCACATATATTCAATAATATAACATAAATTTATCAGAGATGAAATGATAAACATAGATATACAGTAATACACGATTTCTATTAATCAAAGAAATGTACATAGACTGTAAAAATACAGAGTGAAAGACTTGCTAGAATGGTGGCATCTTATCTCTGAGAAGAGATGTGACGGCTAATCGCATTCGAAAGAAGATGATTAGAATGAGGTTCAGAAGGAATTTTTACAATAAACAAGAATTCCAAAACCCTAGACATCCAAAAACCTAACCCTAAAAGATGAAGCGCCAAAAGTCATGTGGGCCCCGTTTGGGTAAGTTAGTACATCAACTTCCTGGGGTCGTAACTTTTGCATACGATCTCCATTTTAGGCGTGTGATAGCCCGTTGGAAAGGTATCATCGAGGAAATTCATTTTGGGGGATCAATCATGCCTTTGGATATCACTAATAAGCATAATCCCAAAAAACCTTCGTTTAGTCCCTCAAAATGGCCCCAAAAGTTAAAACTGCTAAAACTAGTAAATTGCTAAAATTGTCAAAAAACTGTTTTGAGCCAGTTGGAAAAGTTGGGTGGCCACCGATATCCACATGGATCAATCCTCCCTCCTTAGGAAGCAATGGTATCCATTGCATTGAGTTCCCTGGGGAGAGGGGAAAGCATTTGTTGAATCTGCATCTTGGTGAGCTGCTTGTCCTATTGGAGACGTTGCACTGCTCAGTTTGTGGAAGTCTATCATGATCCTGTTGAGGTTGAGGCTATTCAACAAGTCGAGATACATGAGAGGATGGTGTGCAAAAGGAATCTTTGCATTTTTCTACAACCTTGTCAACCTGCTTATGTTGGATAGAAGGTGTCTGGGGCGAGGCTGTAGTGGTTGCAATGTCCTTCTGTTCTCCTTCTGAACAAATTGTGAAGAAGCTATATTTTGTAGTATGAGATACTACCTTGCGACACTTTTTAGGTGGAATAGTAATCAGAACTACCTCTGGTATTCTGTAGAGATGACCCCCCAAAGAAACAATGAAACTGTGGGGTTGAGACTCATAAAGAGCATGGTGCTTCCACATATATGGTTGGCCCAAGAGAACATCACAAACATCTAGTGGGGAAACATCACATAATACCTCATCCTTGAAGGGATGGATGCTGTATGAAAATAAACACTATTGGCTGACATGAATATTTCATCCTTGGTGAAGCCACCCGATGTTGTATGGTTGCGGGTGTGGTGTTGTCGACAATCCCAACTGTTTAACGACCTCTGTTGAGATGAGGTTCTTCTGGCTTCCTCTATCAACAATAAAATGCAGCGGGGTCCCCTTCACCCACATCTGTGAATGAAAAAGGTGCTCCCCCTCTTCAGGATCTGTTGGTTCTTCTGGTTGAATTGTTGCGGTCGTGACAATAGCAGTGGGGTCTGCATCAATGATCTATCCTTTGCTACTATTTTTAGAATCAGATTATGAATCAAGGTTCAGCTCCTTTCCTTTGATCTTAGCCACCAATTATTGTTTCGAGCGACATTCATCGGTGTTGTGCTAGGTTATTTTGTGGAAATCACACCATCTTCTAATTTCCTTCTTTGTCTTCCCTTGAACCTTCTTTTCCCGTGGCTTGGACTAGTTTTCGGGACTCTGTCTGTTAGGGATGTCTTTGTCATACTTTGGTTGTTGCGGATTTGCATACACAAACTCTCGTTTTTTCTGGTGCATAAATTTTTTCTCGATTTTAACAACATATCGATAAGCAACACCGAGTGATGAGATATCCAGAAAATCCATTTCAGTTTGGATGTATCTATGTAAAGCCCCACGATATTCATAACCAAATGTCATTCGGAGTCTTTGATACCTAGCTTGGTGCACAATGTATGGAAGGTATTGGTGAAATCCAGAACTGTTGGCCCCTCTCTTTCCCCAGTGTGGTCCATCTCATGTAGTGGTCCTCATAGTTGCAAACAGGATAATACTGTTCCTTTCCCGTATTCACAAAAAACTACCAAGTGGGCTCGACCCCATATATTCCAGACTCCTTTGTGGAACTTTTCTCCCAGTATGTTTCCCACCAATGTTTGACATGAGGGAGAGATTTAAGGAGTGCGAAGGTGATCCTTTCTTTGTCGAAAAAATTGTGAACAGAGAAATAACCTTCTAGTAGAGGTGACCATTTTTCTAGGGCTTCTGCATCTATTTGTCCTTCAAATATAGGAATATAAAAATTAACTTGTTCCTGGGAAGGTGAGGTGCTTCCAAAGTGGCCTCTTGATGAATATGTGCTTGTTTCTATCGGGACGTGTTGAAGGATGTGGGGAAAATTCTCCATCATTTTGTCCCTCTGTCATGTGAGAGCTTGCTCAAGCAACAGACTGATAAGATTGTCTACTCCATCATTTTTCTTTTCTTCTGCCATTGACGGTTTCTTGGGTGTGCGAGAGCGATTGTCTTCAAGAGAGACAATCTCGAGACCCAACGTGCTATACTCGGACCTCGTCGGGGACATGCAATGAAAAAACGATCAAGAAAATCCTTCTTTGATACCACTGATCTGGATTATTTTCGACACGAAATGAGAGCGGAGATATAATAAATAAATGCACAAAGATATCGCATATATTCAATAATATAATAGAAATGTATCAGAGATTCAACAATAAACACAGATATATAGTAATACATGATTTATATTAATCAAAGAAATGTACAGAGATTGTAAAAATCCAGAGTGAAAGACTCGCTAGAATCGTGGCAACTTATCTCTGAGAAGAGATGTGATGGCTACTCAAATTTGCAAGAAGATGAGTACAATGAGGCTCTGAAGGCCTTTCTACAATAAGCAATAATTCCAAAACCCTAGACATCCAAAAACCTAACCCTAGGAGATGAAGCGCCAAAAGTCATGTGGGCCCCGTTTGGGTAAGTTAGTACATCAACTTCCCGGGGTTGTAACGTTTGCATACGATCTCCATTTTAGGCATGTGATAGCCCGTTGGAAAGGTATCATTGAGGAGATTCATTTTGGGGGCCCAATAATTCCTTTGACTATTGTTATCACTAAAATTTCATCCACAAATGGTTACAGGAATTCAACATCTTCAACACAGTTATGAGGTCACCCATGGACCAAAATTACCAAAAATCATTTCCAAAAGGTCCAAAAACTATACAAACCAGTGATAAAATTAAGGTGCACTATGACTATACAGGGTGTGGGCACACATGCACGATACAAAAATGCACAAAAAGCGCACATGCGCATGATGCACGACTGTGGTCACTAAAAGTTGTGCACATCTAAGAACGGTGCATTTATGAGATTGGTCGGCCTCCCACCCACTTCTGGTTCAACTTCCAAGTTGATTTGACACCCAAATCTTGGCTGGATCCAACTAGGTGGTTGGTCAAAGACCTAAAAATGCCCTAAATATTCTCTTTTCACACTATAAGTTTGTTGCACAATACCTCAAAGTGGTGCTATAAAACAAGGCCATGGGTGCACTTCATTTTCAAGGAATTCATTTGCAAGGTTATGCTGTTGCTATTCTCTTGGGGAATCCTCTTTTCTCATCAAGAGAATACTAGCACCATTACATTGGGGAAATCCATCTCACCTCTTGAGTGGATTAGCTTGGGATTCTTTCACCATTTCTTTCAAAGTTGTAAGAAGAGCTTAGTTGTGGGGGTCCAAGAGCCCTCCCTTGGAGGAAGAAGGGACCCATAGTCCTCTTTCTTCTTGGTGTTTTCTTTAACTAATATAATCCTTTCCATTGGTGACATGAGTCTTATTGGTTTTTTGTTCTTATGTCCTTATGCTCAATAGTTTAGTTGTTCTTTTATTTCTTATTTTAATTCTTAGCTTATTCTTTTATGTTTCTTTCTCTAACCCTTTCCTTTACAGTTGTCTTTCTTAGCTAACCCAACTAAGCTTGTAAGCACCTATGTTTTTCTCATTTAGGTGACAAAAGAGGTGCAACAGATTGGCGACTCCGCTGGAGAAAGGTATCAATTTCCTACCTCATTTGGGTTTTTCTAGCTCTTCTTTTAGTTTATTTAACCTGCAGGTACCTTAACCGGCCCAAGACGACCTGCAAAACATCCAATTCAAAGATGAATTGAGAGAATTCCATCTGGAATTTTCTTCACGGTCGTGTGTCAATTGTGCGTGGGTTTATTGGCCCACAGTCGTGCATCATGCACACATGCACCAAAATCACAGTGTTGTTCTGCACACCTGCACCCAAAAGACTGTTTCAGGTTGCGCACAGGCACTCAGTGCGCCTCTGTCTACTCCGAGACCCACGCACCTATGCAGAAAAATACACATTGTATCTTGTTTGTGATTTGGGGAAGGCCCCTAGCCTTCTTAAAAGTGATTTCATGCATATTGTAATCTGCACCACACTTAGTTCCCTCTTCATATAAAGGGATTAGTCAAAACACATAGGCACTTAGGGGGTTTAAAGTCATTATTTCCTCTTTTTGCTTTCATTTTTTCCACATGGATGGCTTGCTTTGACTAAGGATATAAGTTGGAACCATTGGTAATCACATAAAGCTTGCATTGAGACCAGAAGTTGGATAAAAATAATTTAGTATGCTCTTCTCTCGCGCTTCAAAGCGAACTTGAGAGTCAGAAAAAGGTTGTAGGACAATTTCATCTCCTTTAAAAAGACTAAAACCTTTAGGAGAGGACAACAACCCCCTCGGGACTCCTCTTAGTTTATTTTTCAAACAAATCTTAAGATTGTAACGGGACCATACATGCCCACATGCTACAAAGATAGGATAGTGTTGAAATTTTCTTTCTTAGATTAAATCACTAGGGAAGTTTAAAGGTTTTGTAACGTGCCCATACATTCCCACATTATCACAATCTAGGATAGTTTCAAAGCTTTCTTAGATTAAATCACAATAGGGAGTTAAAGGAGTAGTAAATGACCCACATGTCCACATGCTAGCTTCCTAGGGAATTTTGAATTACACAAGGTTTTACCAAAGGCATGTAGTTAATTAGGTAATCAACACTTGCAAGGACCAAGTGAAGTCCAAATGTAGCAAGGTGACACCTAATTCATTAAAACATTGGCACACTTTCACTCCACACACAAAAGTCACTTATCACTCACATAGTTTTCGTCTCGAAACGTGGAGGTCAAAGTAAGTTTCCTCCAAAGGGATTCCGAAACACCCCACCCTTTTCTTGACAAAACTATCCACTCCCATTTAATTTCAACGAGATTGGCTCACACCCCCAATCTCTCAAACAAACCACATCTAA
>ML787010.1:42269-67536 GCA_009831015.1 Picea engelmannii | reverse complement strand
GGTAAGTACATCATCCTTTTCTCTTGTCCATTCAATACTTTAGATCTAGGGAAAGCGGTATATTCTGTCACGTTTTGTTCCAGATCCAGGTGGATCTGGGGAGATTGGTCTGTGTCCGCACTAACGAATTTATCCATAAACAGGTGCCAAAATAATTTTTTTAGTCTAGGTAGGATTTTGGGAATAGGCATCCAAATAACTCCCCATTATCTGGTTCTCACATTGTCAAAACAATAGAAGTTGTCAAATAGGGAACTTTAAATCCTCCAAGTCAAGTGTTCCTAACACCATAAGGCAGGGAGATACCCGTGAAGCATTGAAGGCCGAGGTCTGGTTGTTCTGTGCATCCCCTCTTGAGGCACCCACCTCTTGGGCGAGATCCAGCCCGTGACCCATTTCTTAGGCCAAAAATCTAAATGTCGCACTTTGACCGAGGTACCTAGTGACCAAATTTTAGGACATCTACCCAAGTGGCAATTGTGCGCTGTAATTGCACCTTGATCGGATTTTGTGTGGCTATTGGGAAATATCACCAACTCTTTCGGGATATGCCCCCTTTACCCCTCATTATAACTGATTACTTCATCCTTCACTAGTGTCTCTTCTGGTGACTTCAGACCTCACTGTTGAGTACTATTGGAAGGTCCAATGCTATTTGAGAGGAAGGACGTTACGTCTTTTAGGACATGCACATTTGTTTTCTTTGATCCCCCACATAGAAAAAACCCACTTATCCACATATATGCTTCTTTATCAAAACACTTTATGTATGATGCATTTCTGATTACATTTTGATCTAGATACATATATTGTGTAAAGTTCAAAAATTGCAGCAAAAGGCTCTTGCTTATTTATTTACTCTCACCACAATTTGCACACATCCACTCAGCTATTTGGACATCATAGGGGACCCACAGAACCCCCATCATTCTAGACGCTTGCTAAACCTCCCTCCTATTTTAGGGGGGGTTTCTAGTCTCGCCAACTCATCGAATCCACCTTCTCACACCCCTGTGAGTGCGACTGTCTTAGGATCAACTTTGCTTGGTTCCACCTTACTTGGGTCCAATTCCCAAGGTCCACCGTCCACTCGCTCTCCTTTACATGGAAGCAGGGGGCCAACTTCCTCTCAAGGGGGAAGTACCAACCCACCTAGTCCCCCTCAAGGGTCAGGTTCACAAACCACTCACACCATGGCTGGAACTAATCCTTCGCCACCACTACAGATGCCATATTTGGCCTCTCTTAACATACCAGATCTAAGAAAACTCACGAATGATCCTATATTTCATGACCCCACATGGCCTGCAATGCCTACCAAACTACCTTTAGACATCCCCAAGTTTGAAGGAAAGGTAGGGGATGATCCTACCAACCATGTCATGACCTTCCACTTATGGCGCTCTTCCAACAACATTATGGATGATTCCATCTGACTACAATTATTTCAACGCACACTCACTGGCCCATCAGCCAAATGGTATGTAGATGAAAAATCAGGGTTCCATGCGACTTTCGAGTTCTTGGCCAAAGCATTTTTGACCTTCTTCCAATTACCAATCCGCCATGACAATGGTCTTGAACTACTCTCTAATTTTAAACAAACCTCAGCCACACATATCGCTACTCACATTCACGAGTGGCACAGACAACGTAGTTTGTGAAAAGTCGAAACCACCAAACAACAATGTCTTGACTGGTTTATTAGATCACTTGTCTCTCTCCTCAGTAAATATGTAGCTTCCACCTTCTCTCAATCAAAAGAAGAAGCCATCAGTAAGGCTCAACAATATGACCTCATCTATTCACAATTAGGGTACTTGTACATAGTACTTCCTGACCTCCCAAAACCTGTGCCATTCGGCCAAGACAAACCCAGGGTGTCTCACTCAACAGAAAGATTGATTGGTAATACCACGCACAACAGTCCACAACCCCAACAAACACCGATGTATGGCACACCTAAATATCCGTCGGCATATGGAGGAACCTCTTATTACCCTCCACCCCCTTATCAACAACCATACCCTGTTGCTCTCCCTCCACCCATCAGTGGGCCACCGCTGGCACCCCCAATACACCCACCTATCCAAACAAGTTCTGGTACCCCCTCTACCTCATCTTATACTCTGAGTACTAGAGAAAGAACCACGCCTTCCTATGTAACTTACAGATCCTTCCCACAAAATAATCTGTACTTTCCATTTCCTGGCCCTCCCTAGCCCATGGCTCCACCACAAGGACACCCTCATGCTGGGGTGAATTTTGTTCAACCCTCTCCTGTTTAGCAATATCAAAATTTTGAATAGCTGAATACGACAAATCTGACCCATCCATCGAATAATGTCAAAAATAAAGGAAAAAACTAGAACAATAACAATCCAGGCCAAAGCGGGAATCACCCCCAATAGAACCAACCTACTGGGGGAAACCAGAATCAAGGGAATCATAACCCCCAGGGGGGAAACAATAACAAACGTCAAGGGAGAAATAACAATAATCTTCGAACCAACTTCCCTTGTGCCCTTTGCGGTGATTTCGGTCATTATACTCATCATTTCCCCCAAATCGCTGATTTTAAATAGATGAAAGACTCAGGAAATGGACCACACCCTCAAGCACCGCCTACCCCTCAGCAGGCCCCACAATAATACGTGCAACAACCACCCCTATCCATGCTGCAAAACCCCATTCCACACCAGGATGTGATGAACACCCAACAGGATATGCAGCCTACCCCACCATAGTTGGGACAATATCTCAATCCACACAAACCTGCAGATCGTACTATCCTCCTCACCAGTGAGGAAGAAATCCTTCTACAAACACGTAGTCGTCAATACCATGCACCCGCTGAGTCTCCTCCCATTCCCCCATAAAAAATACCAACACCAACGAGACCCCCTTTGATGATCCCTCACCCTAACGCAGAAACACCTCTTCGCATCCCTCGCATCCCATTGCGCAGGAATGTCCACAACCCACAGTCTAGGGTGGATAATAATTACAATTTGGTCGATGAATTAGCATAATCCCTAGCTGCCATGTCAGTCTTAGAAGTCCTTCAAACTTGTCCCACTCAATGGAAATCATTACTTTCTGCCTTGGGGGCAGTCGACCCTGTAGATACTCAACTCATCACATTTGATCTCGACAACGGAGAACCTCGCCTTCCCACTCTAATCGCTTTTCAAATCCCAGTGAAAATTCAGAACATTACAGTCCATCGGTGCATCATCAATGAAGGTGCGTCCACATGCATTATGTCCAAGTCTGTATGGCAGAAACTTGGTTCCCCCGAACTCATACCATCGACCATTACTTTAAGAGCTTATGATGGATGACCATCTTCTCCCGAAGGGATCTTCCAAAACGTCCCTGTAGAACTAGGGGGCAAGACCATTCTCATCGACATTGAAGTTATCGATGCCCCATTCGATTACAATATCTTGTTCGGTCGTAGATACATGTACGCTATGAAGGCAGTTTCCTCTTCCGTCTTTCAAACTATGATGTTCCCCCATAACGGGAAGATCATTACCATTGACCAAGTTTCACATTATGAGCCCAACCCTTCTACCAACATCAATAACATTCTCCCTCTCATCCACACTAGTCATGAAGCATACCCACTCATTGAAATGGGCCCCGGGATTTTCAAAGACCCATCATTGTTAGGAACTTACAATGGGGCACCACTGCTCCTTCATCCTTACAATCAGGTATGTGTCGTATCATCCAAAGGAACTAACCTTGAGAATACCCTTCCTCCCAGGGAGGCTTCTCTCATATCTGACATCCCACTAGTCATAGAGCCTCTCCCTCATGAGCCTCCTGTGAACACGTCAAATCCACTAGTTCACGATTTCACCTCACCTCAAGGCCATGTCCCAGTGTGGGAAACAGTTCCCCAAGACATTACTCAAATCCCCTTCTTTTACCCTCCACCAGGCGTCCAAGATTTCCAAGTAGCCGCAACGCTTACTCTCCCAAATATGGTGTTGGCAATTCTATTATGGTATTTACATCCACCGGAGATGGTTCCTCAACCATCCCTCCCCCCCCAAATGGAAGGAATCCCAATGACGATTCCCATACTCACTCCCACCATACCCTCTACACCCCCACTCACTAACCTCCCTGCCACAACTGGGGGTAGGCGAAAGAAGAAGGAGCCCACAACTCCACTCCCCCCACGCGTCCAACCTCCTTGCGCATTATGTGAGAAAGATGGACACCCAACCAATAAATGCCCATCTCTACCTGAGTTACGTAACCTAATTCCACACAATCAAACACCATCACCGCTCGCCACTGTAGCAAGTAATGCTGCTACCTCCCCTAACTCAAGTAGCAAAGGGCTGTGAACCAAATTCACTTGCACCATATGTTCAGAATATGGCCATTATACACACCATTGCCCAACACTACCTCACTTCTAGAAGACATTAGTTGCAGTATGCCAAAGCTTCCAAAACGAACCCAATCCAGCTACATCATCCCTACCAAACATCACTGATGTTGTTACTCGGAACTAAAATTTGGGTTGCATGCAAATCAATCCTGAGGCAAGATCGAACCACTTTGGATTGGAAGCTGGCCCTCCCAACATGAGAGGGATCTCTCGAATAAAGTCACAATATGATCATCAGTAAGTGTGAAATGGTGGGAAGATTTATGGGTAAATGATAGTTTAGGATTTTTAAAGTTTGGGGTTGGACCAGGAAAACAGTCCATTGGGCATGGAGTCAAGTGAAAACCAAAGAAAAGAGATAATAGCAGTGATCGTATAACTTGCAGAAAATGAGGCAAAGTAAGTCTATCTTCCAGCAATTGATAATAATGATGTAGTAGCAGAAAAAGAAAAGGAAAAGGCCATCACAGTGAAAGCATCTATCAAGGATTAATTTTCACTACAACTTTAGAGGAAAAAAAAAATGAAGGCTGATAACTAGATGCAGAGCGCTTATCTTGAGCGAATTCTGACCAGTCACCATAGAAACACAACACATATATATCAACTGTGTGTAAGGAGCATATAAAATGAATTCCAAACAAATTTTAACTCAGCTGAAAGAGGAAGAGATAGACAATATGACAATGACAACAGGGAGAACATACTGAAAGAATCGACTGTGATGAATCTCACAATATCAAGTGAACACGTCTTCTGTATTACTCCATTCCGGGTTTACAAAATAACTCGACTTACAAAAGGAGCCCCTCTTCGAAAGAGGTTTTCCCCCCAGCCCCCCCCCACCTTTGTTCAGCCTCCTCCAACCATTATTTAAATAATCTCACCCCTGGAGATACGTTACATAACTCAGTCTTTAAAAGAAATAATCTAAAATAAACGGTTTTCCTTCTTGGAATTTTGCGACTGCCAGATGCTCTGCCAGCTTCTTTAAATTGTTACTAATCATTTTGACAAGTGGTGTATGGATGATCCCTTTGTATGATTGAGCTTTAATGTCGAGTGTCATTTCTTAGATAATGCATATGATCACCCAAACTGACAACAAAGGCTCCTTGAATGGGCTCAACAGTGATCCAGTTTTTGCCATCATCCTTGGTAGCCTGGAGGCCTCCAACTTGGTCTTGGAGGAGAAGTGTGATGGTGCCCAGATCTGTGTGCCTCTTCAGTCCTGACGTCATGTCTGGCTCTGGGCATTTTGGATAGAAGTTTATCACCACTTTCTAGTCCATCTCCACGCAAGGCTTCGTCACTGCATCCGATTCCAATCCCAATGCCTTTGATACTATCGCCAACATATTGCATGCCAAACCCATCAGGGCTTCGCTGTATTTCTCCACAATCTCCCTCCAGACACCGGGCTTGACAGGCCACCTACTGTAATCGCGCTAGTGAAGGGGATAGGAGAAGTAAGTGCAGATCTCTCTCCAGTCAAGAACGCTTTCGCCCTGGAGATGGCTGCTCACTACAAATCCTCCACACTTTGCACCTCTCATGTCGTATTTGAGCTTCTCCTCTGTAGGGAGGGTGAAGAAGTCCCTGGAGAGCTGAGTCATGGAATCCACCAGCTCCTCGGGAACACCATGATAAACCACCTAGAATATTCCCAAGAAAATCCGAAAGCCACCTAACAATGTAACTATACCAACATTGATAGATGAACCCGACACTTTTTCATTGTTTGAATGGTATGGTGGCTTCTGCATGCATGAGAGCGCACCATAGTAAATAGCATTGCTAGGCAGAGGCAACTCAGTTTTGTTATTGATATCTAGATTCACAACCCTTACATATGTTTCCTGACCTATGGTATGGAACGAGCAACTCCATCCCATTTGTTGTAAGTTCCTCTGCTGTTTTCAGTCCAATCCCCATAGTCCATCCCGACAACGAAAAAAGCATAGCCATCTATGTGATAGCTTTGGACAGTTGTATCATTATTCTGTAGAATGATTTCCATGAATCCTCTATAGGTGCCATTAATTGTCGAGGTATCAAGCTTCGGTGGCCTATTCATTGGTGCATTCGAAAAATCAAGTTTGGAGACTCGGTTAGATTATAACGATCAACAAGCTTAAGTGGAGTTGCAGGAGCTTGGTAAGAGATCCCATTCAAAGTGCAACATCGTTTCCCATTGATCAACTCTGGTGGCTTGTTTTTCAACACAAAGACCTGAGTGACATTGATCTGTCCGTATTTGAAAGACCCTTGTGGATTAGGCCTAGCAGCCCCGATGGATACATTCCACCTGATAGATCTTGCCTGGTCATAGTAATCATCCGGACCATCTGGAAGAGGCTCTTTTGCCTTACCTTTAGAATTGGAATAATGCAGTATCGCCACACCTGTGACATTGGACCAAATAGTGGTATTAATAAAGTGAGCACTTGCCACCATGTAATAATCACTGCTTTGCATTCTGGTCCATTGTTACCCAGAATGAGTAAGACTGATCAACATGAATATTCAGGTTCATGTAATTTTGTTGTGATGCATAGGACCCTTCTGTCTCCACAAGCAGAATATTATGATTCTGGATTCTGAAGTTCAAAGAAGTTGAAATCTCGACATTATGTAGCTTGATGCAATAGGTTTTCCCAGGATAAACATTGAATGTCTCACACTCAATACCACTGGGGATCAAATTATTGTAACGGTAGAGCCCGTTCCCATTAAAGAGAACTCCATCAGGCATTCCAAGGTCATTGCCAGCATCAAGGGCTGCTCACGGATCTTTGTGACTCCTTGTATACCAGTCACCAATAAAGATTGTCAAATCTCCGTCCGGAGTTCCAAAGGGAACAGGAATCACAACACAATTGTTCATGATAACTCGTCCAAACCCTCCTGCGTGAGTATACTGCGGATTTGAGTCTTAATAAATGGATGCACAACTCATCAATGAGATCCGTAGAGTGAAACGACTGTGCGCTTACACTTGACCAGAGTCTCGACTTTCGGGTTTTCGGAGTAAAAGAGGAGAATCTCAATCATTTAAAACTCTAAGTCGGTCGAATCTCTGAAATGGACCTCGGCTAATGCTATTCGTGTGACTTCTGTCCTTAGATTTTTGCGTGTGTTGTCTTGTGACTTGGCCTTCGGTGGATAGTTGAGAAATTTGGGCGAAAGTGCCTAAGTAAGTTTGGAAATTTTCGATATCTGTTACAACATAGGCTCCATATAGGGATGGTACTTTCCCATAAAGTGCCAAGAATAGTAGAGCAGGTGCCTTCATCCATTGGGAAACCTAACGCGAAATATGTAACCTGTAGCCTGTGCCACCTTATTTACTGAGAACAAGTAACCAGATTGAGTGACCGCATTTTTTTGGTGAAACCAATCAAGGAGCTAGGTGACAGACTACAACAAGATTTCTTCTCTGATCTGATAGTCAGAATGGGAACAGAGAAAACCAACACACTGACTGAGAATATCTCCACCATCTATGAACATTAAGAAACTCACTGCCATGGTAGCCTCTAACAAGACTGCAAAAGGATTGTTAAAAGAAAAATCAACGTGTTCATCAACGCTTTCACAATTTAGAAAATTTTGATATACTTCCCAAAGTGGCCACCTCCATTCATGTTACATGAATGTTTTAAGGGCAACGTTCAACAAGACTTGAATAATCATATATATCTGAACATGTCTTCTCCATGATTTTTTTTTGAGCAAATGCTTCATTTTGATTTGAATAAATGTCTAAAGACTTCTTTTTAGGAAGCACTATGTTATTGATCTTGAGTTTAAAACCGTAATACTTGTGCAAGGTGGCCATAGAAGCCTCATATCCTCCTTTGTAGTGTTTATATTTAATGAGCAATTTATAATGCTCTTGTACTTCATCAATCTCAATAAGGAGTTTCGGTGAACGCATTAAATTCTCTTCTTGACTAAACATATGACATAACTCCGAATAGGTAGATAAAGGGGAGAAAAAAATTTCATACCTATGATGCTTGAATTCTATATCAATCCACCTCATGAGATTATGAACAGAAACGAGGTCTTCAAGCAACCTTTGCTGTGAAGTGTCCCGCCAGATTGCTACAAGATTTTATCTTTTCTTCCATTGTCAAGGAAACATATCTTTTTAAATTCTGATTTGATAAAACTTGTATGCCCAAATGACTTACTCTTAGCAAATACAATCACCAAGCTGTATAACTACATAAGGATCACTTATTCCCTTGATGTTCTGTTTGATGAAGTGCAGGGATGGGAAGTTGAACTTCCAGATTGAGAGGGCACCATGAAAGCCGTAATTCTGAGTTCTCCTACCAGTGAAATCACCATCGAAAACTTTTAATGGAGTCACTAGAGCATGTGCAACCAACATTTTCCTATGACCGATTGCTCAACCAGGCCTTAGGACTATGAAAATGTCATTCTCCCAGGGATAGATATCAACTTCGATTCCTCGGCAACAGCGCCAGAATGTTGTTACTCGGAACTGAAATTTGGGTTGCATGCAAATCAATCCCGAGGCAACCTCGAACCACTTTGGATTGGAAGCTGCCCCTCCCAACCTGAGAGGGATCTCTCGAATAAAGTCACAATATGATCATCAATAAGCGTGAAATGGTGGGCAGATTTATGGGTAAATGATAGTTTAGGATTTTTAAAGTTTGGGGTTGGACCAGGAAAATAGTCCATTAGGCATGGAGTCAAGTGAAAACCAAAGAAAAGAGATAATAGAAGTGATCATATAACTTGCGGAAAATGAGGCAAAGTAAGTCTATCTTCCAACAATTGATAAAAATGATGTAGTAGCAGAAAAAGAAAAGGAAAAGGCCATCACAGTGAAAGAATCTATCAAGGATGAATTTTCACTACAACTTTTGAGGAAAAAAAAAATGAAGGCTGATAACTAGATGCAGAGCGCTTATCTTGAGCGCATTCTGACCAGTCACCATAGAAACACAACACATATATATCAACTGTGTGTAAGGAGCATATAAAATGAATTCCAATTTTTTTTTAACTCAGTTGAAAGAGGAAGAGATAGACAATATGACAATGACAACAGGAAGAACATACTAAAAGAATCGACCATGATGAATCTCACAATATCAAGTGAACACATCTTCTCTATTACTCCATTCCCAGTTTACAAAATAACTCGACTTACAAAAGGATCCCCTCTTCGAAAGAGGTTTTCCCCCCAGACCCCCCCCCGGCCTTTGTTCAACCTCCTCCAACCATTATTTAACTAATCTCATCCCTGGTGATACGTTACATAACTCAATCTTTAAAAGAAATAATCTAAAATAAACAGTTTGCCTTCTTGGAATTTTGCGACTGCCAGATGCTCTGCCAGCTTCTTTAAACCATTACTAATCATTTTGACAAGTGGTGTATGGATGATCCCTTTGTATGATTGAGATTTAATGCCGAGTGTCATTTCTCAGATAATGCATATGATCACCCAAATTGACAACAAAGGCTCCTTGAATGGGCTCAACAATGATCCAGTTTTTGCCATCGTCCTTGGTAGCCTAGAGGCCTCCAACTTGGTCTTGGAGGAGAAGCGTGATGGTGCTCGGATCTGTGTGCCTCTTCAGTCTCAACATCATGTCTGGCTCTGGGCATTTTGGATATAAGTTTATCACCACTTTCTGGTCCATCTCCACGCAAGCCTTCTTCACTGCATCCGATTCCAATCCCAATGCCTCTAATACTATCACCAACATATTGCATGCCAAACCCATCAGCGCTTCGCTGTATTTCTCCACAATCTCCCTCCAGCCATCGGTCTTGAAAGGCCACCTATTGCAATCGCGCTGGTGAAGGGGATAGGAGAATTAAGTGCAGATCTCTCTCCAGTCGAGAACGCTTTTTCCCTGGAGATGGCTGCTCACTACAAATCCTCCATGCTTTGCACCTCTCATGTCGTATTTGAGCTTCTCCTCTGCAGGGAGGGAGAAGAAGTCCCTGGAGAGTCGAGTCATGGAATCCACCAGCTCCTTGGGAACACCATGATCAACCACCTCGAATATTCCCCAAAAAATCCGAAATCCACCTAAAAATGTAACTATACCAGCATTGATAGATGAACCCGATGCTTTTTCATTGTTTGAATGGTACTGTGGCTTCTGCATGCGCGAGAGGGCACCATAGTAAATAGCATTGCTGGGTAGAGGCAACTCAGTTTTGTTATTGATCTTCGGATTCACAACCCTTACATATGTTTCCTAACCTGTGGTATGGAACGAGCAACTCCATCCCATTTGTTGTAAGTTCCTCTGCTGTTTTCAGTCCAATCCCCATAGTCCATCCCGACAACGAAAAAAGCATAGCCATCCATGTGATAGCTTTGGATAGTTGTATCATTATTCTGTAGAATGATTTCCATGAATCCTCTATAGGTTCCATTAATTGTTGAGGTATCAAGCTTCGATGGCCTATTCATTGGTGCATTCAAAAAATCAAGTTTGGAGACTCGGTTAGATTATAACGATCAACAAGCTTAAGTGGAGTTGCAGGAGCTTGGTAAGAGATCCCATTCAAAGTGCAACGTTGTTTCCCATTGATCAACTCTGGTGGCTTGTTTTTCAACACAAAGACCTGAGTGACATTGATCTGTCCATATTTGAAAGACCCTTGTGGATTAGGCCTAGCAGCCCCGGTGGATACATTCCACCTGATAGATCTTGCCTGGTCATAGTAATCATCTAGACCATCTGGAAGAGGCTCTTTTGCCTTACCTTTAGAATTGGAATAATGCAGTATCGCCACACCCGTGACAATGGACCAAATAGTGGTATTAACAAAGCGAGCACTTGCCACCATGTAATAATCACTGCTTTTCATTCTGGTCCATTGTTACCCAGAATGAGTAAGACTGATCAACATGAATATTTAGGTTCGTGTAATTTTTTTGTGATGCATAGGACCCTTCTGTCTCCACAAGCATAATATTATGATTCTGGATTCTGAAGTTCAAAGAAGTTGAAATCCCGACATTGTGTATGCTGATGCGATAGGTTTTCCCAGGCTGAACATTGAATGTCTCACACTCAATACCACTGGGGACCAAATTATTGTAACGGTAGAGCCCGTTCCCATTAAAGAGCACTCCATCAGGCATTCCAAGGTCCTTGCCAGCATCAAGGGCTGCTCACGGATCTTTGTGACTCCTTGTATACCAGTCACCAATAAAGATTGTCAAATGTCCATCTGGAGTTCCAAAGGGAACATGAATCACAGCACGATTGTTCACGATAACTCCTCCAAACCCTCCTGCATGAGTATACTGTGGATTTGAGTATTAATAAATGGATGCACAGCTCATCAATGAGATATGTAGAGTGAAACGTCTGTGCGCTTACGCTTGACCAAAGTCTCGACTTTCAGGTTTTCGGAGTAAAAGAGGAGAAGCTCAATCATTTAAAACTCTAAGTCGGTCGAATATCCGAAATGGACCTCAGCTAATGCTATTCGTGCAACTTCGGTCCTTAGATTTTTGTGTGCGTTGTCTTGTGACTTGGCCTTCAGTGGATAGTTGAGAAATTTTGGCGAAAGTGCCTAAGTAAGTTTGGAAATTTTCAATATTTGTTACAACAACTAACATCCATTATGTCATGACTTCAGTCAATGAACGTATGAGATGCCCTTTCTCTCTATTCAAGTCCCTAGATCATTTTACATATCAATGTCCTATGATCATCGAATATAGGCAACGCCAATCGATCCTGATTCAAACCCCTATGCCCCCTATAGAATCGATGGTTGACCTTACCTCATCACTAGAGATTCTTCATATCATTTCTCCTGAACCAGAGGCACTCCCTATTCCTCCATGGTTCTTGGATGACTTCTCCAAGGATTTACCCCCAAATCCCCCCAATTCTCCCGCTCATTTCCCTACGAAAATTTTACATCCAACTACCACTGGTACTCCTCAGTACCTCGATATTTGGTTTATGATGAGTGAACCATCGCAATCTCATTGTGTCATTCCCCCTGCTTCTTCATCACCAGAGGACAACCATACAATGACAGTCACCGATATCACTCTTTCAGATCCCTTGTATTCCCACCAATTCCACTGTGATGAGGACATACTCGAAGAATTAAATACCCCCGACTACCCATGGGATGCGCTACACCACCGAGCGCTCTTCTTTCCACAGGAAGCCTTCATGCTTCCTAACCAACACCCCATATACATAGTCAAAACCAAGGATTATATCCCATCAGGGCATATCGACTAGTTCAAGAACCCCATCCCTACCCCTGATGCTTTTGAAGAAGGCAACATGGCCAACATTTCCCCGACCATCAAAATCAATATTTCCATAAAAATGGAGTCGTCGAGGAAATCACCATTGGCGCCGGATGCACTCTTGAATAAATCGCCACCTATAAAGCCCTCTTCCAAGAATATCGAGATATTTTTGCCTGGTCATACACATAGATTCCTGGCCTTGATCCCTCTATTGTCGAACATTGTATCGACACCTGGCCTGATATTACACCGGTTCGTCAAAAACAACGACCACTACACCTATCCAACGCTGCGGCTATCAAAGCCGAGATTGACAAATTACACATAGCTAGGTTCATCTACCCCATTGCCTATACCTCATGGGTTTCCAACCCTGTACCCTTTAACAAAAAACAGGGCACTATCCATGTCTGCACGGACTTTCGCGATCTCAATCACGTCATATCATGTCTTTGATCATGGGAAACATTTAGAGAATGAGATTTTTTTCGAACTCTCATCACGGTTGGGATTCTCCCACGAGTTTGCCTCACCATATTACCCTTACTCTGATGAATAGGTTGAAGTAGTTAACAAGGTCCTCAAGACCATGTTACAACACACAATTAACAAACATAAGACCAATTGGCATCATATGTTATTTTCTGCACTATGGGCTTACTGTACAGTCGTGAAAATAGCCACTGGTTTCACGCCATTTCATCTACTCCATGGGGTTGAGGCCACTCCTCCCATCGAGTGTGAAATTCCCACCTTACGCACCGCAATCGAGCTATTATTTGACACTACTCTAATGGAGCAGCGTTTGCTGAACTTAGAGTCCATGGATGAAGATCGTTGATCTTCATTACAGAACAATCAGGCAACCAAAAAATGGTCAAAGGTCACCTTTGATCGCCATGTCAACCTTCGCTCTTTTCACAAAGGTGACCTCGTCCTTGCCTACGATATCGCTCATGATACCCTCGGTCATGGAAAATTCGAGTCACTATGGCATGGCCCCTACATTATCCAATATTGCCTCACCAAAGGCGCATACATCCTAGCTTCCCCCGAAGACCTCTCTCTCAAAGAACCCGTCAACGGGTTATACTTAAAGAAATTTTATGCCTAAGCATAGCCATTCTACATTAGGTAGTTTCTTTTATAGTGTTTTTAATCTTTTTTCCATACCTCGCGTCTAAAATATAATTTGTGTTATTGACAGGTGCTTCCTCCACCGACCTCTCAGATCAATTACACCAATGGCGCTAGCCGTTGGACACAAAATCTCGCTTCGAAAGCTTGGGCTCTCTATTCCCCCTCACATGAACTGCTTCATTCTAGCGGCATATGTTTGGGTTCAGCAACAAACAACCAATATGAGTACACTACCGTCATTGGCCTCCTCGCCAATGCAAACCATCATCGTATTCGTCACCTTAGCGTCTTACTTGACTCCCAAATAGTCGTCCTCCAACTCAACAATGTGTACCATGTTTGCGATCCGTGCCTTTTTCGCAAATACCTGCAAGTTAGACTTTTATCTTGCCATTTTGATTTCATTACATTTACACATATTCCAAGACAATTGAATCAAATTACAGATAACCTAGCTAACATTATACTCGATTGGCATATATCACATCAAGATATCTCTACACACACATAAACCATCAACAACCTGTCACAGCATATATAGATTAGACATCATCAACACATGTAAACATCAAAAAGACCCCAAAATGTATACTGATATATATATAAATTGGTCAACAGTGCCATCAAAATGTTTACATACACATAAAATACATCATATAAAAAATCTGCAGGCCAGTGAAGCACCTCGGTACAAAACTGGTGTCACTACACCAAAATGGGCTCACCAGCCTATATACAAACATACATAGAGTGACACTCAAGGTGCCTCTAGAGCACCACCTCCTGCCACTCCCTCAGGTGGTGGTGCCCCACCCACTATCGGTCCCTCTGAACCTGGAGTTAACCACCTGATCATCGCAGAACTCGCTACTACTACTCACTGAACCACGGTCCGCCACATCAGTGGAACTCCCACACACTGCTCCAGGACACCCTAGTCTTGGATGCACAACCACATGCCCTCAGACACTCCCTGTATCACCATTTCCAAGAGGAGGCGAATATCCTCAAAATATCCCCCGACCTCCGCCAAAGGAGAATGCTATGGCCCAACACCAGGGTCATCAAAACGGTGTCTCCTAGCCACTCTCTCGTCATCGACTGGTCTCACCTCAACATCCTCGCGCTGACATCTCTCTCCTTCCCGCAGATCTCCCCGCGACGGTCTCACCAACCCCTGACGAGCCGACGCTCTCATCAGCTCAACCTCATGCCCACCAGGTCCCACATCTACACATACAAACAACCAAATGATAATATCAACATCTATACAAAATAAACAAGTCATGCTATCTCAAAACTCAACATATCAAAATCAAAAACATACCTCGGTGGTCGAACACCTCCCTTGGAGGTAACACCATATTCAGATCACCCAGGAAGTCAACCCCACAGTATGGATACTGCAGGATGATCTACGACATATGCCGCCACACCTGTGCCACCTCGATCGTGAAAAAATGGCCACCCTCACCACCACCATGGTGAATCAAAATCGTCGACCACCGCCTCAATCGAGGCTCTCATGCACCAGGTGCACCCAATAAAACTCTAGGACGCAACATCGACATCCTCTCCAAAAACTAGGCCACCAAGATGGACCTAAAGGAAAAGTCCCCTGAGTCCGTGGTTCGACACCTGTCCAGTTGTCCTACCATCTTGGCACGCAACATCAAACCCCAGGAAAAATTCTCTCCTGCCAGTGCCCTCCCCATAATCCTCAGCTAACCACCACTGATCTGTTGAGTTGCGAGGGACTCATATACCCTCACGATCATCATTGCTACACAACGATGAACTAAAGCATCCATCACCCCAATACTTACTATGGATCCTGACATGAAGTTCTCCCTCGAACAATACCTCTGGACCAAGGTAGCTAACTACACGTCCGCAGGTAACACAGGCTTCACTGGTAGGGGCATTCCCCGAAAAGGGAGCCTATTCAGAAAGTATACATCCTCCATAGCAATGAAGGTGAGCTACTCTCCCTACACCATAAAGCAATGCAGATCCAGACTCCACATCTGGATCAAAAACTGCAAAAGATACTCCTGAGCCCGTATCAATGGGCACTCGAAGAACTTTAGCAGCCCGCAGGCTGCCAAAGTGGCACGAACCCCCGGCTCCTCAATAGCCACAACATCCCTCAGCTGTGACCAATCCCGCTCTCGCCAGTGGACTAGCATCGTACAAATGATCACCTACAACCACATAAAAACAGTCCTAGATCAACCATCTCGACCATAAACACATTAAAAATCTCCAAAAAAATATGAGTTTTGCACCCATCAACCTTTCCCCCAAGGCGCGGTTGTTTAACCCACAGGCGCACACATCTGCGCACCTGTTCACCCAACAGGCACACATATATGCATGTCTGTTCACCACACAGGTGCACACACGTGCATGCCTATTCATCCCACAGGTGCACATGAGTGCGCGCCTATCCACCATACAAAGGCGCATCCATGTGCGCTTGTCACAAATATAGGCGCGCAACATAGCGCACCTATCCACTACACAACCGTGCACCCATGAGCAGCTGTGTAGAAAACAGGCATGCATACCATGCATGCCTTTTTCCCCCCAGGCACACACCCCTGCGTGACTATCTGGATAATAGGCGCGCACCTGTGTGCGCATATTTTTGGATCGCCTGTGCACTGGGGGGCCCACACCCATAAAAACCCCTATACGACCCTTTGTACAGGCCCTGCCCACAAATTGAAAACCTACTTCTATGCAAGATGATAATACTACTAACCTGAAGCTCGTTGGTCCTGAATCGGCTGCCTCGTTCTCTTGGAATCTCCAAATCTCCTCTGAATACCTCTCGTCTAGTCACTCTGACAGCAAGTACAAATGAGGTGGCAATGTGGGCCCTACAACTATATATAACCCTTTTCTCCAAACTTCCAAACCCCATTCCGGGAGCTCCAGGTGTCCATTTTTCGATCTATCTTCAACTACGGGATTAGCATCCTGTCATCTACATCAAGATAGTCCCTAGGCCATTTTTTATCCCTAGCCCCCGTGGTGCCACTTTTTCATACCCCATCCAGGTACGCATGCTCATGTTCAAAATTATCAAATAAATGCTTGTATGTTCGATTCTCTTCAGATATTGTTCACGTCGGGTATTTTGTTTTTCATGTGTGCAGGTACTTGGCCATCAAACATACGTGCCACCCCTTCAGGTATATAATCAACAATGGCATGTAATCATTCCTTCTGAATCTCAATTGCATCTCCAATCACACCCTCTGAAATTTTCCTTTAGGATCCCCATCTCTGGCTCTGCAGTACCACCACCTCCATTGCATTTTGGGTACTGTCACCCGGTAGCACTCTCCCCCACATGAGTTGTCCCACTCATAACACCCCTTGGCACTTTGATACTCATGCTGCTTTTTAACCCTTTAGGGATGGGAGTCCCGATAGTCTTACATCATGTCATGAATTAGCCACATACTCCTTCTCCTCATTTTTGCTAGCTTTCCCAATGGACTCCCAGGTTATCTCTTCAAGGTTTTATTTTGAATACACCTCTGCAGTATCATTAAACCTCCATTTCATCCACAATCAGTTTGCCCCTCTACAAATTTCCCTCCATCCCATCTACCTCATATAGAAACCTACCCATGGGCCCCCCAACCTCCACCAATTCTCCAAGCATATTGCGCCCTAACTGGCCCAACCATATTGCACTGGGGCACCTATTTTTGTATTTGTACACTCATCCCAAATTATTCTTTATTCGTTCGATACTTGTAAAAAGCCTTTGTTTCTAGCATTTACATATCTTTTTGTCGCCACCTTTGACAACCTTCTTCCCTTTTTTGGCCAACGCAACCCATGTCGCCCTTGGTTGGGGCACTCCTTATCATCTACTCCTGTTGACATCGTCCATATACTCCAAGTATCCCACAGGCCACTTACCTCTGCTCTCTGAGTTTGTCCACTTTGTCCCGCCTCTGGCACAACTTATCCCACATCTTGTTTTCCCCCTGACACTCGACCTAGTTGAACGATTGCAACCACTTATACTTCGCATATACTCCCAACCAAGGGAAGTCTTGAGTCTTCACACATATTGACTTCGTCCATGTACCTCCTCCACTCCTCGCCTCACCTAGTAGATTTCACGAAGCCCTTCGCTTCTTGGAGTCGCATCTCCCTTTTTTCGACATCAACACAGTTTCCAGAAGGGCAACAATATATTGACTCTCATTACTTTTCCAATGAGAGGTCCTGGATGGCACAAGGAGAAATACAATTTCTCCCTGCTACCATTGACCCCCATAACATTCGACTTCAACACTTTCTCATGTTACGGTGGGTCTTACTTTGTGACTATTGCAGTTATTTATTATATTTGCCGAAGGTCTCTGAACTTGGCTGGAATATCAATGCCCACAACATCCATGATACTTCTTATAGGTATCCTTGCCTACTATTCAGAGTATGTTCCTCATCAGATTCGTCCTCTGCCTTTATCAGAACCGCCCCTGAGGGCGTTGTAGTGATCTACATCAACACACATTTTCAGTTACTGTGCAAACCCTTCTTTTTTGAGTTACATGACACGAGCATGGGGCATGCCTGCCTCATTTGTACACAATTTATTTTACACACCTTATGGAAGGTTGGGTCTATAGGTTCCCTTCTCCCTCCAATGAGTCACTCTTGGTACTCTCACTATCACTCTTTCTTACAACGACACTCTCAGTAGAAGAAACATTGATGAATTTCGGCTATACGTATGCTCCTAACCTCATCCATCAGGGGGCATCTGTTATCATTGAAATTTCATCCGCAAATGGTTACAGGAATTCAGCATTTTCAACACAGTTATGAGGTCACCCATGGACCAAAATTACCAAAAAGAATTTCCAAAAGGTCCAAAAACTATACAAACCAGTGATAAAATTAAGGTGCGTTATGACTACACAGGGCGCGCGCACACATGCACGATACAGAAACGCACGAAAAACGCACATGCGCACGATGTGCGACTGTGGTCACTAAAAGCTGCACACATCTGAGAACGGTGCATTTATGAGATTGGTCGGCCTCCCACCCACCTCTGGTTCATCTTCCAAGTTGATTTGACACCCAAATCTCGGCTGGATCCAACTGGGTGGCTAGTCAAAGACCTAAAAATGCCCTAAATAGCCTCTTTTCACACTATAAGATGGTTGCACAATACCTCAAAGTGGTGATATAAAACAAGGCCATGGGTGCACTTCATTTTCAAGGAATTCATTTGCAAGGTTATGTTGCTGCTATTCTCTTGGGGAATCCTCTTTTCTCATCAAGAGCATACTAGCACCATTACATTGGGACAATCCATCTCACCTCTTGAGTGGATTAGCTTGGGATTTTTTCACCATTTCTTTCAAAGTTTTAAGAAGAGATTAGTTGTGGGGGTCTAAGATCCCTCCCTTGGAGGAAGAAGGGACCCATAGTCCTCTTTCTTCTTGGTGTTTTCTTTCACTAATATAATCCTTGCCATTGGTGACATGAGTCTTATTGGTTTTTTGTTCTTATGTCCTTATGCTCAATAGTTTAGTTGTTCTTTTATTTCTTAGTTTAATTCTTAGCTTAGTCTTTTATGTTTCTTTCTCTAACCCTTTCCTTTACAACTGTCTTACTTAGATAACCAAACTAAGCTTGTAAGGACCTTTGTTTTGCTCATTTAGGTGACAAGAGAGGTGCAACAACTATCAATGAGAAGCTCGATCCCGAAAAACCTTCATTTAGGCCCTCAAAATGGCCCCGGAAGTTAAAACTGCTAAAAATAGTAAATTGCCAAAATTGCCAGAAAATTGTTTTGAGCCAGTTGGAAAAGGTGGGTGGCCACCGATATCCACATGGATCAATCCTACCTCATTAGGAAGAAATGGTCTCCATTGCATTGAGTTCCCGGGGGAGAGGGAAAATCATTTGTTGAATCTGCATCTTGGTGAGCTGCTTGTCTTGCTGGAGACGTCGCACTGCTCAGATTGTGGAAATCTGTCATGAACCTGTTGAGGTTTAGGTTGTTCAAGAAGTCGAGATACATGAGAGGATGGTGTGTAGAAGGAATCTTTTCATTTTTCTGTAGCCTTGTCGACCTGCTTATGTTGGATAGAAGGTGCCTGGGGTGAGGATGTAGTGGTTGCGGTGTCCTTCTGTTCTCCTTCTGAATAGATTGTGAAGAAGCTAAATTTTGCAGTATGAGATACTAACTTGCGACACTTTTTAGGTGGAACAATAGTCGGAACTACCTTTGGTATTCTGTAAAGAGAAACAATGAAAATTCGGGGTCGAGACTCATAAAGAGAATGGCGCTTACACATATATGGTTGGCCCAAGAGAACATCATAGACATCTAGTGGGGCAACATCACATAATACCTCATCCTTGAATGGATAGATGCCATATGACAATCGACACTGTTGGCTGACACGAAGATCTCGTCCTTGGTGAAGCCACCCGATGTTCTATGGTTGCGGGTGTGGTTTTGTTGACAATCCCAACTGTTTGAGGACCTCTGTTGATATGAGGTTCTTCTAGCTTCCATTATCAAAAATAAAATGCAGCGGGGTCCCCTTCACCCACATTTGTGAATGAAAAAAATGCTCCCCCTCTTCAGGATCTGTTGGTTCTTCTGGTTTAATTATTGCGGTTGCGACAATAACAATGGGGTCTGCGTCAAGGATCTGTCCTTTATTAGTATTTTTAGAATCAGATTCTGAATCAGGGTTCAACTCGTTGTCTTTGATCTCAACCACCAATGATTGTTTCGAGAGACATTCATCGGTGTTGTGCTAGGGGATTTTATGGAAATGGCACCATCTTACGGTGTCATTCTTTGTCTTCATGTGACCCTTCTTTTCCTGTGGCTTGAACTGGTTTTCGGGAGACTGTCCATTAGGGATGTCTTTGTCATACTTTGGTTGTTTTGGATTTGCAGACTTGAACTCCCATTTGTTCTGGTGCTTAAATTTCTGCTCAATTTTAACAACATATCGATAAGCAACACCGAGTGATGAGATATCCAGAAAATCCATTTCAGTTTGGATCTATCTGTGTAGAGCCCCACGGTATTTTAGAACCAAATGTCGTTCAAAGTCTTTGATACCCAGCTTGGTGTGCAAGGTATGGAAGGTATTGGTGAACTCAAAAACTTCTTGGTCACTCTCTTGGCGTAGTGTTGTCCATCTCATGTACTGGTCCTCATAGTTGCTAACCGGATAACACTGTTCCTTTACCGCATCCACAAAAAAATCCCAAGTGGGATCGGCCCCATATATTCCAGTATCCTCTATGGAACTTTTCTCACAGTAAGTTTCCCACCAATGTTTTCCATGAGGGATAGCTTTAAGGAGTGCGCAGGTGATCTTTTCTTTGTCGGAAAAATTGTGAACAGAGAAATAACCTTCTAGTAGAGTTAACCATTTTTATAGGGCTTCTGCATCTATCTGTCCTTCACATTCAGGAATATAAAAATTAACTTGTACCTTGAAAGGCGAGGTGTTTCCAAAGTGGCTTCTTGATGAAGATGCGCCTGTTTCTATCGGCAGGCGTTGAAGGATGTGGGAAAAAATCTCCATCATTTCGTCCCTCTGTCACGTGAGAGCTTGCTCAAGCAACAGACTGATAGGATCATCTTCTCCGTCGTTTTTATTTTCTTCTGCCATTGAGGGTTTCTTGGGTGTGCGAGAGAGATTGTATTCAAGAGAGACAAGCTCGAGACCCAAATTTTTATACTCAGACCTCGTCGAGGACATGCACTAAAAAAATGATCAAGAACAACCTGCTCTGATACCACTGATCCAGATTATTTTCGGCATGAAATGAGAGCAGAGATATAATAAATAAATTCATAAAGATATCACATATATTCAATAATATAACATAAATATATTAGATTTGAAACCATAAACACATATATACAATAATACATGATTTCTATTAATCAAATAAATGTACAGAGATTGTAAAAATACAGAGTGAAAAACTTGCTAGAATGGTGACAACTTATCTCTGAGAAGAGATGTGACGTCTACTCACATTCGAAAGAAGATGATTACAAGGAGGTTCAGAAGGAATTTTTATAATAAACAAGAATGAAAAAACCCTAGACATCTAAAAACTTAACCCTAGGAGATGAAGCACCAAAAGTCATGTGGGCCCCATTTGGGTAAGTTAGTACATCAACTTCTTGGGGTCGTAACGTTTACATACGATCTCTGTTTTAGGTGTGTGATAGCCCATTGTAAAGGTATCATAGAGGATATTCATTTTGTGGGATCAATCATGCATTCATCTATATTTGAGAAGCTTGATCCCGAAAGACCTTCATTTAGACCCTCAAAATGGCCCCGAAAGTTAAAATTGCTAAAGATAGTAAATTGCCAGAAAACTATTTTGAGCCAGTTGGAAAAGGTGTGTTGCCACCGATATCCACTTGGATCAATCCTCCCTCCTTAGGAAGCAATGGTCTCCATTGATTTTAGTTCCTGGGGGATAGTGAAAAGTGTTTGTTGAATCTGCATCTTGGTGAGTTGCTTGTCTTGCTGGAGACGTCGCATGCTCAGTTTGTGGAAGTCTGTCATGAACCTGTTGAGGTTGAGGCTGTTCAACAAGTCATGATACATGAGAGGAAGGTGTGTAGAAGGAATCTTTGCATTTTTCTGTAGTCTTGTCGACCTACTTATGTTGGATAGAAGGTGCTTGGGGCGAGGCTGTAGTGGTTGTAGTGTCCTTTTGTTCTCCTTCTCAACAGATTGTGAAGAAGCTAAATTTTGCAGTATGAGATACTACCTTGCGACACTTTTTAGGTGGAACAGTAGTCGAAACTACCTCTGGTATTCTATAGAGATGTCCCCCCAGAGAAATAATGACACTGCGGGGTCAAGACTCATAAACAACATGGCACTTCCACATGTATGGTTGGCCCAAGAGAACATCACAAACATCCAGTGGGGAAACATCACATAATACCTCATCCTTGAAGGGCTAGATGCCATATGACAATCAACATTGTTGGCTGACACGAAGATCTCATCCTTGGCGAAGCCACCCGATGTTGTATGGTTGTGGGAGTGTTGTTGTCAACAATCCCAACTGTTTGACGACCTCTATTGAGATGAGGTTCTTCTGGCTTCCGCTATCAACAATAAAATGTAGCGAGGTCGCATTCACCCAGATCTGTGAATGAAAAAGGCACTCCTCCTCTTCAAGATGTATTGGTTCTTCTGGTTGAATTGTTGCGATCACGACAATAGCGGAGGGGTCTGCATCAATGATATGTCCTTTACCAGTATTTTCAGAATCAGATTCAAAATCAGGGTTCGACTCATTGTCTTTGATCTCGACCACCAATGATTGTTTCGAGTGACATTCATCAGTGTTGTGCTGGGGGATTTTGTGGAAATCGCACCATATTCCAGTGTCCTTCCTTGTCTTCCTGTGACCCTTCTTTTCCTATGGCTTGGACTGGTTTTCGGGAGACTGTATGTTAGGGATGTATTTGTCATACTTTGGTTGTTGCCTATTTGCAGACCCGAACTCCCATTTGTTCTGGTGCTTAAATTTCTTCTCGATTTTAACTACATATCGATAAGTAGCACCGAGTGATGAGATATCCAAAAAATCCATTTCAGTTTGGATGTATCTATGTAGATCCCCATGGTATTTCAGAACCAAATGTCGTTCACAGTCTTTGATACCCAACTTGGTGCACAAGGTATGGAAGGTATTGCTGAACTTTGGAACTACTTGGTCCCTCTCTTGCTGTAGTGTGGTCCATCTCATGTAGTGGTCCTCATAGTTTCCAATAGGATAATACTGTTCCTTTACCACATCCACAAAAAAATCTCAAGTGGGCTCGACCCCATATATTCCAGACTCCTCTGTGGAACTTTTCTCCTAGTAAGTTTCCCACCAATGTTTGACATGAGGGAGAGCTTTAAGGATTGCGAAGGTTATCTTTTCTTTGTTGAAAAATTTGTGAACAAAGAAATGACCTTCTAGCAGAGTTAACCATTTTTCTAGGGCTTATGCATCTATCCATCCTTCAAATAGAGGAATATCAAAATTAACTTGTACCTTGAAAGGTGAGGTGCTTCTTGTTATAAACCTATAATTTATAGGATCAATTGTTGATTGTATTTTTGTCCCTTTAGTGTTTTTGACTTGCAGATATTATTGCATTCTAAAAGAAAAAAAAGAAAAAGAAAAAGAAAGAAAAGAAAAAGAAAAAGAAAGAAAAGAAAAGAAAAAGAAAATGAGAAAAGAATAAAAGAGGGCATAAAAGAAATTAAATAAAGCCCCATGAAATAACAATGACTTGATCCATACAGTCTAAGCATGGAAAAGTCCTTTTAAATTGATGTTGATAGGATTAATGAATAAGCTTGGCTAAACTTTTTAATCTTAGCCAAGTAGATAGGCTAGCTAGTGAATAAATTTGACCAAATTGCCTAATCTTGGTCAAATAACCCTAAGGTAGAGTAATTTCTTAGTCCAATAGTTTAATCTGGGCTAAATGTCATAGGGAAGTAGGTTAGAACTTAGGTTAGAGCATAGGTTAGTGTCAGGCTGCTAAATTGTAGCTTTTAAGTGTCCTGAATCACTAAATTGTCAAACCAGGGCTAGTATACTTCGAGCTGAATACACAGTATGTGCAGGCAAGCGTCTAGTCTTTTATTCGAATGCTATCCTAAAAATAAAGCACACACCTATCCTAAGAATTTGAATTCTGATGAATAACTCAAAACTGAGCATTTCCTATGAAATCATAAACAAGAGCAAAACAATCTAGTACTCAAAGGCTAAGATTGCTATTTCTATTCAAAAGCACAATTCTACAAAATCATTCTAACTCTCTGTTTAACCAACTACCATCAGCACTATCATTTAAGTCATGGCACACAGAGTACTGTCTGAACTGCATTCATTCTGGGCATTCAAAACAAATCTAGTGCTACCTACAGGAAAACAAATCTAATGCTATCTTCAGAAAAGCAAATCTACTGTTAAAGCAATTCTAATGCTAACTACAGAAAAGCGAATCTAATGCTATCTAACTGGAAAACAAATCTAAGGCTGCTAACTGGTACCAGGATCTCCTTCTATCCTAACTGTAACCTATCTATCCTAAGCACACAACGCAACTATTGTTTAACCAAGCAAAATGCATGCTACTCTAAGTTAAGAAAAGAAAGCGAAAATCCAAGCAATCATATGCACATGCTAACTCTACAGGCATCAGTACTGCGTTTAGCATTCACCAACAGGAAAAGATATGGTCTTGAAATCGAGTCTGTTAAGGAATGTATAGCACAATTCTGAAGCGTTTAGACTGTAGTGTACGCACGCATTCACACCATGATAAAATGAAACTATAATAAACCAAAAGCAAATCT
>ML787010.1:18243-42169 GCA_009831015.1 Picea engelmannii | reverse complement strand
ATACCTTAGGTGACCCCTTTGGGTGGTAAAGGGATGTTGATTATATCAAAAGGAGGTCAAAAAGGGTGGTACTGGCATATAGTTGGAGGTCAATAGTATGTAGTATGGGCAAAGAACATGGTCAAAACCGGGGACCAACAGTTAGTTGGCTTGATTTCAATAAAACATGCATGATGATCGATGTTGATTCATATCTTTGATGTTTGAAAGTATGTTGCCTAACCCCCATGGTGACAAAAGCAAGGAAAGATGAGAACACCCACAAAAAGGCACAAGCCTAAGTCTCCATTGTAGATATAATTTTGAGCTGGAAGATTAAAGAGAGCGCACAGATGAATGACTGAGACATTGATTCTTAGATCTACGGTCAACAAGATTTTCCGGACCCCCCCCGACCGTTTTGCCTTTAACTATGGGGGGGGGGTCCAGAAAGTTCGTTAAAGGAAGTGCTCAGATATACGATCCATCAGTGGGTGCGCGGATGGACAACTAACAATACTTTTCGGACCCCCCAGACCATTCTTCTTTTAATGGTGGGGGGGGGGTCTGGAATGAAATGGTTTTCTTATGGCCCCCCTACTCTAACATGGAAGGAATATATTGCACTAGACTCCCACCACTTACCGCAAACCATTTTACCACTTACTCTTTACCACTTTTATGACATACCATCATTGTATCGTGGCATCACTTTCCATTATTTTCCCCTACAAGTCCTGTCTCATAACTCTGTCAGTCCATCCCCTCTATTTCACCGGTCACAAGTCCCCTCACCATTGCTGGTCTCCAATCAACACCCTCCATGTCACTCGGTCGTACTCATCACCCGTTTTTCACCTACCATCTCACTCTCCAAATGACCCGTTGGTCATTTATTACAGGTTAACTTATCAGTTAAGCCTGCTGATCTATCCCGAGTGCTCAACGGGTATGGGTTCACTCAAAACTAGCCCTGCTCCTTCATTTGCCCATTTCTCATCTTATCCTCACACCAGAAAGTTTTCCTTCTCTCCTCTCCGATTCAGTCAGCAGCCCAACCACACCTATTACCACTAATGTTTTTGTTTTAATTACAGGTACTTTTCACAGTGATGGCACCAAATTCCAAGAAATAAGAAGCCGGGGAAAATCCTTTCCTCCCACCTCCTCTCGACCTCGACAGGATCCCATTGGCTGACAAAGATCATCTAATCTTAGATACAAGGTGCAAATTTGACTTCGCGGATTTGCAGTCATGGCTCAAAGACACTTTCTTAGATCAGAGCGATGAAATTGGGCTCTAGGAGTCCAATCTTCCTCTATATCTTTTCCCCTAGGTCCATCATTTCCCTAAATTTTCCCTCAAATGCCAGGCTCATTACCTCCCTGACCAGAGAGCCATAGTCTCATCATCAGGAGAAACTTCATTCTTCATCACACCAGAGGCCATTGATCAGATGATGCAGATACCCAAAACTGAATATGCCTCCCCTTTCAATCTTGAAATCATAACATAGTTATACCAAAAACTATCTTTTCCTCAAAGAGCCCAGAGCTTTGAATTTTTACTCCCACAAGATGCTCAGTTCCCCAATTCAAATCCCCTGTATCCTTCCTCCCTGTTCTCAGAAAAGGGAAACCAAGTCATTTCATCACTCTGTTGTCTGCTTGGTTATTTTTCAGATGAATGGGTCGATGAACCTATATTGGGTTTTCTGTCCATTTTCTCTGTTGAGGAAAAACCCACCACTTAGTTCGACTACAACACTTTCCTAGTAGAGAATATTCACGAGCAGTTTTCAAAATTCACCACAGAGGGCATGTTTTGGTATTCCTCCATACCGGCTTACATGTTCACCTTCTTTCAAGTGGATAGGTTATCTTTCTTGATGCAGAAAATGGACAAGGGCGGGAAGCCGCAAGTGGTAACATCTTGGACTTCGTTGCTCAGACAAAATTCCATAGAGTTCAGTTTCAAACAATTCATTGAGCAGTTTTACCACCGAGTGGTGAGCATGCTTAGTGGCAGACCATAACCAAGAATAAGTGAGGAGATTCAGAGGATCTTACAACTCTTAGACCTGGAAACAACCAGATATTGGTATATTTACCAAAATCACACTGAGATTAGAATATATGGGTGTGAGTTAGCTCCATACAAGCTGCCCAAGTATTTACCCACGATGATATTTTCCCTGGATTACATAATACATATGATAATCTCATATGACATACACTTTGTGCCTTTGAAGAAGAAACAACATCTTAGAATTAAAGGGAAAATAGGGTCTTTTATCTGCAATAGCTGAGGCACCGGGGAAGAGGCAGACATGCTTTTGAAGGAAATGAATTTCGACACTAGTTTCCTGTGTCACTATGATCCATGCGGGATCATTTCGGGAATGAGGGTTGAGAATAAAAACATTCCACATGTTCATTCACCCAAGCTTGAAATAGAGAAGTTCACAAATTAAATAGAGTGGGAGGTGAACACTCTGGAAGAGACAAAACAACAATCTCCTCCTATTATTATGTCACAAACAAACACACCACGGGTTCCAAAGGCGAAAAGGCCTAGTCACCAAAGTCTTGGCCGAAGATTTCCAATTACACACCAAAAGGCCAAAATCCAGTCATACAATTGACATGACTAGTGAAAAGGAAAACCAATCCACTACGGCTATGAAAGATGATCAGTCACCACTTATCTATAGAAGCTAGCAGACCACATCTACTTCTTCATCCAAGAAATAGACAGATACTTCATTAATCAACCAGCCAAAACAAGGAGGTGCCAAATTGAACACTTTTGAGAAATATGGCCCGATCAAGAAGAGGAATCAGACGCTGACCAACAACACTTATGCTTAGTTTTGGAAATAGACATCCATGACACATCATAGACTGTTGTCTGTGTTTGATACAGATAAGGGTAGAATGCACATATCTTTTCTGCAGGCATAGGTGCCTAACCCAAAGGCAATCACTGATTTCAAAAGGGCAATGTTCAAGTTCCACACCAGAGATGTGCACCTGCCCGATCAAATGGATCTGCATAGGCAAACTGGAGAAATGGTTTTCTCCACTTTGGAAAATGATTCTACTTCGACTACTAAAATACAGGTCTCTCTGAGCAATGTTTAGACACAGTTAAAGTTAAAAAATATATCATCCTTTGAAAAGGATAACATAATTAAAAAATTGGAAGAATTGGTCCTCAAGATCGGGTATGACCCCTCGAATGTGAACGCAGTCAAAGAGATGCTTAAAAATAAAAATGATAATATAGAATCTCTGAGGAAACAACTGAAACTTCCACCAATGGAAGATGCATAGGCAAAGGAGATAGCTGAGATAGAAGGTGAGAAGGATGATATGCTCAAGTTGATCATGGAGCAGAATGCACAGTTGAAAGAGATGGAAGTAGAACTGGAAAGGTTAGTGAAGGAGAAGGAAAAATCAACGCCTATGGAAGTCATTCCATTGAGTGTAGTTCCACTCATAGGGGTAAGCACAACATCTATAGTAGAAACCCCCACAACAAACATTCCCTCAACAACTCCACTGACAGCTCTGGAAAAGACAGTGGAATTAGAAAAATCCATGGAGGAAATGAACTTGCAAGAGACAGAAATTAGCAGACTCAAAAAGGAGGTTAAGCATCTTCAGGAGCTCAAGTCTTCTTACCAAACAAGCTACTCTATGGAGAAGTAAACATCATACAAGCTCAAACAGGAATTGCAGCAGCTTCAAAAGAAAACAGTGGTGGGCAAGACACTTGCTGAGGCCAAGGAAAATATTTGGATGGATATATCGAAATCCATAAATGAAATATGGCCTATGGTGAAAATCATGTTTGAGCAAAAAGAACTGGTACAGAGGAGAAGGTAGGCTATTGAGAAAATAAAAGGAGAGCTAGGAGAAATGCCCACAGAAGCCACTGAGATCATTATATTCCTGAATTCAAAAACCAGGGAAGAGTTAGAAAATTTGAAGATTGAAGACAGGACATAAACCATCCTTGAAGTCAAGAGGGTTCTGGCTAAGAGAGGACTAATGATGCAGTTGGAAGAGAAAGTCCAGACTATGGACATAGGAGTTCAAATATTTTTTGGCAAGATCGAAGTTCTACAGAAGAAAGGTCTCCTGGGCTTAATGGTCCTAAATGACAAGTTAATGACCCTTCCTGATTATAAACAGAAGCTGGCCACGGTGGCCAAAGACAGTTCGAAATTTTTGGGAATACAGGGCAGCATAACGGGCAAGGTGTTCTTATAAACTTTGTAGCCAGACATCAACATACAACATGAGATCCGGTATATTTTCATCGTCAAACCAACTTTTTCCAAGTACACAGAGATGGATGAAATATACCGAAGATTACTCAAAGTCATTATTCCCAGTCAGCTATGATGGGAAGAGCTATGCAATCTGATCGAGTAGGAGATGAGGTGTCCAAGTCTAGTCAACAATCAGATCAGACAAAGTCGTGCAGATGACTCACCAACGACCTTCCCCAAAATCAACTTGAAGAAATCGACACATCATTGACAGTCCCTAAAGTTTTGTATCTTTTTGAGTTAGTTAGTTAAATTTAGAATCCGCCACGTCCTGATCATTAATGATAGGGTCGTTTGTAATTTTTTGATTATAAATACTTCGGACTTTGAAGTATCAAGGGTTGATCTTTATGCCCAAGCAAGCTATAATTGTTGTAATTTTTATCAAGAGGTTATTCCAGTAATACAAAGAGAAGTTCCACAAAATTCCTGCGTGTTAATTGTTGGTGAAGTTTCCTCTATTTGCGTAAAAGTTTTTCCTTCTTAGTTATCATATTGTCTTTCTAAATCTAATCTTTAAAAGAAGTTGAAATTGCCGAATTTTCCATTGTGTACTCTAGTCTTAATCTTTTATAGATTCAAATGTTTTTCTTCTGATGTTATAACAAAGAAATTCTTAAATTCTTTTTTGTTTTAACAAATATCTCACCTTTTTCAGCAATGCACCATTTTATCCCTAAAGAATCCAACATTAACACCATCTTGCCCTGTAAAATGAATCTTGTAAAAGCGGTCTTTAACCTCTATCTTTTTAAAACAGACCCCATAGCCCAATGGAAGTATAAGTGATATTCAACCATTTCATTTAAAAACAATCCGAACAACTCGGTTATACTCTTTCTAACTAGCCTAAAATCTTGAAAATCCAAACAAATCTAAAACTCATAGAGAGATCCCTCTCTGAAATTTGTAGGGCTAGCTTCCAGTTTCAAAGTGGTTGGTTAAGGTTACCTCTAATAAATTTCTTATTACCGCACAACAACCTTTGGGAATTTACAGAGTAATAACATAAATGGCGACCATACTGGGGACGACCTGAACAAACTTTCCACCTCTTGTTTTCTTTCCCCTAGAACAAAGATGGATTTATTTCTGGAAGAAACAAAAACCCTAAATTTTATCTAGAAATAATATTCAGAGGTTGTTGACATTTGTATATAAGTAGTTAAAATATCTAAAGGTAGAATAAAATCAATAGTTCTGGCTCCCAAAAGAATTTCTACCAGATCTCATCCTGATCCAGAACCTGCAATAGTAATAGATAACCCTGAAAGATTACTCAGGAAGAAAAATACTGTAGAAATTTTGAGGAGTAACAACCCACTTCCAAGGTCTTTTTCCATCCCAGAAAAGTTAGTTGTTCTTCTAGACCTTGAGCCTGAAATACCCTTTCGAACAAGACTTTTCAGGACAAAATCCGACAATTTTGTCAGTAAAATGGTCTTAGACCAAACCGTTTTTCAAGCCAAGACCCCCGAGATACTCTCTCCTAGAGTTGAAGTTGATCAATGTTTTCACCCCGAGACTAATAAGCTCGAAGACCTGGTCGCAAATCTAGGTCAAGGCTTAGACAAACTCCATCTTCAACAGTCTTTCAAACTTCCCGCTTTAACTATTTCTACAATTTTTGCTAAAACTAAAGCAGGTCACTCCATTCCTCCAAGCCCTTCATCCTCTATATCTTTAGTCATTTCCTCTCCTGTCACACAGGTTGTTGTTCAGCCTCCTCCACCAATCATGGTGGAAATATATGCTCCATTGGTATTGGTTGCTCCACTACACGACATGCCACAAGATTATCAAACTAGACTCCCATAGTTTGATAGTACTAGTCCCTTGAATGAACAACAACATGTTGACAAAATGAATGATTACTTTGACTTGCAGGAAATAGATGAAGCTGATATGCAGATGAGATTATTTGCACAAAGTCTAACTGGAGAAGTGAAAAAGTGGTTCAAAACTTTATGTGCTTCTACCATTACTGATATTGCTGGCTTTCATCGGACTTTCCTTGACCAGTGGGAGGTAAAGAAAAATCCTCTCCAGATCCTGTCAGAGTATGAGAACATCAGAAGGAACCAAGGAGAGACAGTGCAAGATTACTACACTCATTTCAATAATATATACAATGCTATCCTGACTAAAATCAAACCACCACAAGGTTTGTTATTAATAAATTTCCCTGATGGTTTTGATGCCGATATGTCATATCAATTAAGGGAAAGAAACACAACAACTCTGGAAGACATGCAAAGAAGTGTCGTCAGTGTAGAAGAAAATATTTTGGCCATAAGGGCTAGACAAAGAACAAAAAAGAGGGTCACCATCAAAGAAGAACCTTCTACTTTCTCATCAGATGCCAAATTAGATTTTCTCGCCAGGGCTATGAAGAAAATGATGGAGAGACTGACCATAATTAGCAGGAACCCACCTAGGGAGAACCAAGCTACCCCTCAAATCAAAAACCTGAACTTTAGAACAAATCCACCTCAAATTAGACAGAGAGATCCTAGAGACCAACGGGAACAAAGGGGACCTGATCAGCAGATTAGGCGACCTCTCAAGGAAAACTATGATGATGATGGGGAGGAAGTAATTGAGGAGTTTGATGATACTCATATAAATATAATGGGTGATCATGATCACGATCATGAATCTATTTTCCTCACCCAGGAAGAACATGAAATCTTTCTCCTTTCACAAACAGAGGTAAATGAGGAAGCTAAGAAAACATAACATCAAGCCTTTGAGAATGCTATAATGGAGGTTCATAGGAAGTATAACTTGAGGAGTAAGAATACTAACGAGAATTCTCTGAAGAAGGCCGCTGAAACCAAGAAAATCTCAGAAAACCTTCCCAAGAAATCCCCTGGGTGGAATGACGCTGAACCTCTTGCGCAAAAAACTCCAGAAATTCTTAAGAGGACAAGTCAGACCGAAGTTTCATCAACCATTCAAATAGGTGCACTTGTCCACAAAGTTTCTATCGATAAATTAGAAGTACAGAGTCTAAACAAAACCATGACTCCTTTCATCCTTGAAGGGGAACTAGCAAAATTGAAGATTCCCATTCCCCTCTCTGAGCTGATGAACAAGAACGCTTACAGGTCTCAGGTGATGAAATCCTTAAGCATTGAACCTGATATAGGTACCAAAGCCTTGAATTTTGGATCTGTACACCACTATGATACAGTAAACCTTGCCAATGATCGACCTAAGCTCCTATTTGGTCCTAAAGTTGATGGTCAAACTGATAATGGCGTCGTGGCCCCTTTCTACATCAGCCTAAACATTCACGATATGATATTACACAATGCTATGCTGGATTAGGGTGCCTCTCACAATCTAATGCCCAAAGTCATGATGGAAAATTTGGGACTTAAGGTCACCAGACCCTACAAAGATTTTCATTCTTTCGACTCCAGCAAGGTCAAATGTATAAGCCTAATTAAAGACTTATGCATCACCTTGGCTCAAATCCCGACGAAACGTTTGGTGATGGACATCGTCGTACAAGATATTCCCCCCAAGTATGGTATTTTTTTATCAAGGTCTTGGGGAGATACATTGAGAGGAACTTTGCATCTTGATATGTCCTACGCCACCATTTTGGTTTTCGGTCAACAGAGAAGACTTTACAGGGAAGCACTTATGAAGTATATGGTCAGTAGCCAGGAAAAGTCACACAATTACCCACTATATTCCACACATTCTGACCTGGATTATTTTATCCTATATAACGACGGTGATCTTGAAGAACAAATCGCACAATTGGAGGATGGTGTACCCGATCCAAAGGGTGATAAAGATGTTGTCGAATTAAGAAACCCTATGGTTGAAGAGAATGAGGAATTGTCGGTGGACTTCTGGAGCATGGACTTCGATGGTGCTGTGAGTAAAGTAGGAGCTGGAGCTGGAGTGTGGATGCATAACCATAGATCAAGGTACTCTGAGATTCATTCGTATAAACTGAACTTTCAATGTACTAACAACATAGCTGAGTACGAGGCTTTAATGCTTGGCCTGAAATTATTGAAGAAAGTTGGTGCTAAACAGATAATGGTAAGGGGTGATTCTGAATTGATTATCAAGAAAATCAAAGGTGAGTATGCAACAAAACATCCCAGACTTAGAGCCTATAGGAATGTAGTTTTAGATTCTCTTCAATGCTTTACAAATATTGACTTGTAGGTGATGCCTAGGGGACAAAATATACTCGCAGATAGACTGGCTACGTTAGCAGCTACCTGTAAAATCCCTTTTCATCCCACTCGCAAGTACACAGTGGAGGTGAAGTGCAGACCCATCGTTCCTGACAACATCAGATATTGGTAGGTATTTGGAAATGACGATCAAATTGAAGATTTTCTGCAATGTAAAAATGATTTTGAATGTACAAACATAGATTTAGAAAATGGTGACGAATTTGTAAATAAATCCATTTTTGAGAATGGCAGTGTAAATACAATAGATGACAAAGAATTCAATGAAAATGATGTAGATTCTGATATCTTGCAGTTAAAAAATAATGTTTTACCTAGAGGTTTAGTTCCATTGGAAGACTTGTTTGATTTTAACGATGTGGCCAAAAAACTGAAAATTGAAGCTAGCGGTAAAGAGGTTGAAAATTGCAACATAGGAACAGAAGAAAACCCCAAAATGATAAAACTGTCTAAATCCCTGCCACCCGAGAAAAAAATCAGATACATTGAACTTTTTAAGGAATATATAGATGTTTTTGCCTGGGGCTATGAGGACTTAAAATCCTATGATGCAAGTATCATACATCACCAGATTCCCATAAAAGAAGAACACAAACCTTTCAGACAAAAACTTAGGAGAATTAATCCCATGTTGCTTCCCCTGATAGAGAAAGAAATAAAAAAGATGTATGATGCCAAGATTATAGTCCCCTTGATATTTTCCAAATGGGTTTCTAATCTAGTTCCGACTAGGAAGAAAACTGGCGAGATCAAAATCTATATAGATTTCAGAAATTTGAACAAAGTCTCCCTCAAAGACAATTACCCTTTACCCAAAATGGACCATATTTTACAAAAGGTGGTTGGATCCAGTAGGATCTCCTTATTGGATGGTTTCTATGGTTACAACCAAGTTCTGGTCCATCTAGAAGATCAAGAGAAGACAACTTTTACCACACCCTGGGGAACCTTCATGTATTTGAAGATGCCTTTTGGTCTAATGAACGTTGGGGCTACTTTCCAAATAGCAATGGATATTGCCTTTGTGGATGAGACTAGGAGATTTATAATCATTTATCTGGATGATGTAATGGTTTAATCCAAATCCGACGAAGAACATTTGCTCCACCTTATACGTGTGTTTGAGAAGTGCAAGAAATTTGGGATTTCATTGAATCCTAAGAAAATCCTTTTCGGATTAGAGGAAGGCAAACTACTGGGACACATAATCTCAAAAGATAGAATTAAAATAGATCCGAGTAGGATAGAAGCTATCCAAAAGGTGGAACACCCTAGGAACATCAAAGAACTGCAATCTTTCATTGGCAAAATAAATTTCCTTAGAAGATTCATACCAAACTTGGACGAACTTCTCAGGAATATCACCAATATGTTGAGAAAGGACACAAAAATCAAATGGAACACCGAGACCAAACTGTCATTTGAGCAAGTGAAACATGATCTCACGCAAGCCCCAGTTCTGATTAGCCCAGACTATACCAAATACTTTTATCTTTTCTCCTCCGCATCTGAGCACACTATAGCAGCGGTATTGTTGTAGAAAAACAATGAAGGGTACGAGCAACCCATAGCTTTTTTCAGCAAATCTTTACGAGACGCAACATTGAATTATAACATTATGGAGAAACAAGCTTTTGCTCTAGTAAAGGCTATAAAATATTTTAGGGTCTATATTCTCCACTCTCACACAATTGCATACGTCCCAAACACAGGGGTTAAGGATATCCTGACCCAGGATAATCTGGATGGCAGAAGAGGAAAATGGATTGCGGTAATTCTGGAATATGACATTGAAATAAAATCTACTAAATTGATCAAAGGACAGGGTTTGGCCAAACTAATGGTTGAGTCTAATTTTCATGCTTTAGACATTAACTTTTTGGCTGTAGTAAACGGACTGGAAGAGCAGGCGACTCCAAACATAAAAGAGGCATTCTTAAACTGCCCTTGGTACGCAGACCTCATTTTTGTATTCCACAATTTATAGGCTCCTCCAAGTTTGACTAAGACCAGAGCTATATTTGTTAAATTGAAAGCATTAAAATTTTATATTTTTGAAGGAAATCTCTATTGGAAAGACCCTAGTGGTATCTTGCTTAATTGTTTGTTAAAAGATGAAGCTGAAAAGGTTCTTCAAGATTTTCATGCAGGAGACTATGGTGGGCACCTGAGCGAGAAGACCACAACTAACAAGATTATGAGAGCTGGCTTTTACTGGCCTACTCTGTTTGCTGATGCTCACTAGAAGGTTACTTCTTGCCACAAATGTCATATTTTTGAAGGCAAAAGGAAGCTTCTACCACTCCCAATGAAACCCATCTCTGTTGAATCTCCTTTCCAACAATGGGGGCTAGACTTCATTGGTGAAATACATCCTCCCTCTTCGGGCCAACATAAATGGATCCTTATGACCACTGACTACTTCACCAAGTGGATCGAGGTTGTACCATGTAGGAAAGCTACCAACTCTATCATTATCAAGTTTTTAGAAACTAATATTTTGTCTCGTTTTGGATGCCCCAAAAAAATTATAGTTGGCAATGCAGCGACTTTCAGATCCAAAAGGTTCATAGATTTTTGTAATCAATATCATATTACTTTGGGACACTCGACAACTTATTATCCACATGGAAATGGGCTAGCCGAGTCTTCTAACAAAAGTTTTGTGAACATTCTCAGAAAGACACTACAGGAAAACAATAAATCATGGCATAATAATTTGGTTTTCACACTCTGGGCTGACAGAATAAGCACCAAAAGATCGATTGGTATGTCTCCATACCAGTTGGTGTATGGCACCGAGGCAGTTTTTCCCCTTTCGTTAGGAGTTCCGGTCATGAAATTATTGCAGGAAACACAAGAATAACCAAACGATGTCCAGCGAAGAATAAATCAAATGATCCACCTAATGCAATCCATAGAAGAAGTTTACAATAGAACTCAAGTGATCCAGGAAAATATTAAAAAGATTTATGACAAGAGAACCAAAGAAGATGACTTAGAATTGGGTGATCTAGTTTTGAGATGGGACTCCAGAAATGAAGATAAAGGTAAACATGGAAAGTTTGATAACTTGTGGAAGGGTCCTTACACCATTTAGGCCTTCAGAGTAAATAATGCTTTTCTACTTGCTAATAGTGATGGATCAGACCTGCCAGGGGGAACTATAAATGGCAGGATGCTGAAGCATTACTTGCCACCTCAGTAGGGATATCACCATGCCATTCCATTGTATATATCATTTCTTTTACAAGTATTTAGGGTGTAGGTGTTTGAAGCCCGCAGAGAAGTCCCTAAGACACTGAAAATGTCATCAAAATTTCCGAAATAAAGCAAGTCAGATAACAGAAGAAGCTCTAGAATAAATTCTTCAAGACCACAAGAAACATGATTCTTGGCATCTCGCAAGGAGGATACCATCCCCAGGTGGATCCACTGTTATAACCCTATAGTTTATAGGATCAACTGTTGATTGTATTTTTGTCCCTTTAGTGTTTTTGACTTGCAGAGATTACTGCATTCTAAAAAAAAAAAAATGGAAAAAGAAAAAGAAAGAAAAGAAAATAAAAAGAAAGAAAAGAAAAAGGAAAAGAAAGAAAAGAAAAGAAAAAGAAAATGAGAAAAGAATAAAAGAGGGCATAAAAGAAATTAAATAAAGCCCCATGCAATAACAATGACTTGATCCATACAGTCTAAGCATGGCCAAGTCCTTTTAAATTGATGTTGATAGGATTAATGAATAAGCTTGGCTAAACTGTTTAATCTTAGCCAAGTAGATAGGCTAGCTAGTGAATACATTTGACCAAACTACCTAATCTTGGTCAAATAACCCTAAGGTAGAGTAATTTCTTAGTCCAACAGTTTAATCTAGGCTAAATGTCATAGGGAAGTAGGTTATAACTTAGGTTAGAGCATAGGTTAGTTGGCTTGATTTCAATAAAACATGCATGATGATCGATGTTGATTCATATCTTTGATGTTTGAAAGTATGTTGCCTAACCCCCATGGTGACAAAAGCAGGGAAAGATGAGAAAAACCACAAAAAGGCGCAAGCCTAAGTCTCCAATGCAGATATGATTTTGCGCTGGTAGGTTAAAGAGCGTGCACAGATGAACGACTGAGACACCGATTCTTAGATCTACGGTCAACAAGATTTTCCAGACCCCCCTGACCTTTCTGCCTTTAACAGTGGGGGGGGGTATGGAATGATGAGTAACAAGAATGCACATCTAAATGGTTGAGGTGTTGGCGCCCAGATCTACAGCCGAGATATAATTCCAGACCCCTGCGACTGTTCTTCCTTTAATGTTCTGGGGGGCTGGGTTTGGAAATTTTGTTAAAGGAAGAACTCAAATCTACGGTCTAGCAGCGGGCACATGGATGGATGACTAACAATAATTTTCAGACCCCCCGAGCTGTTGTTCTTTTAACGGTGGGGGGGGGGGGGGGGGGGGTTCGGAATGAAATGGTTTTCTGGCGCCCTCCCTACTCTAATGTGGTAGGAATCTATTACACCAGACTCCCACCACTTACCGAAAACCATTTTACCACTTACTCTTTACCACTTTTCTGACATACCACTGCCGTATCATGGCATCACTTTCCACTATTTTCCCCTACAAGTCCCGTCTCATAAATCTATTAGTAAACCCCCCCTGTTTCACCCATCACAAGTCCCCTCACCTTTGATGGTCTCCAATCAACAACCTCCACGTCATCTAGTCATACTCGTCACCCATTTTTCACCTACCATCTCACTCTCCAAATGACCCATTGGCCATTTATTATAGGTTAACTTATCTGCTAAGCCTGTTGATCTGTCCCCCGCACCCAATGGGTATTCGTTCACTCAAAACTAGCCCTACTCCTTCATTCTCCCATTGCTCATCTTATCCTCACACCAGAAAGTTTTCCTTGTCTCGTCTCCGATTCAGTCAACAGCCCAACCACAACTATTACCACTAACGTTTTTTTTTGAATTGCAGGTACTTTTCACAGTGATGTCACCAAAATCCAAGAAAGCAGAAGCTGGGGAAAATCCTTTCCTCCCACCTCCTATTGACCTCGATAGGATCCCATTGGCCGAAAAAGATCATCTAATCTCAGATACAAGGTGCAAATTTGACTTCGTGGATTTGTAGTCATGGCTCAAAGACACTTTCTTAGATCAAAGCAATGAAATTGGGCTCTAAGAGTCCAATCTTCCTCTATGTATTTTCCCCTAGGTCCATCATTTCCCTGAATTTTCCCTCAAATGCCAGGCTCATTACCCCCCCGATCAAAGAGTCATAGTATCATCATCAGGAGAAACTCTGTTCTTCATCACACCAGAGGTCATTGATCAGATGATGCAGATACCCAGAACTGAATCTACCTCCCCTTTCAATATTGAAATCATAATAGAGTTATACCATAAACTATCTTTTCCTCAAAGAGCCTAGATCTTTGAATTTTTCCTCCCACAGGATGCTCAGTTCCCCAAGTCAAATCCCCCCGTATCCTTCCTCCCTATTCTCAGAAAAGGGAAACCAAGTCACTTCATCACTCTGTTGTTTGTTTGGTTATTTTTCAGATGAATGGGTGGATGAACCTATATTGGGTTTTTTGTCCATTTTCTCTGCCGAGGAAAAACCCACCACTCAGTTCAACTACAACACTTTCCTAGCGGAGAATATTCATGAGCAGTTTTCAAAATTTTCCACAGAGGGAATGTTCCGATATTCCTCCATACTGGCTTACATGTTCAACTTCTTTCAAGTGGATAGGTTCTCTTTCTTGATGCATAAAATGTATAAGGACGGGAAGCCGCAGGCAGTAACATCTTGGACTTCGCTGCTCAGACGAAATTCCACAGAGTTCAATTTCAAACAGTTCATCGAACAGTTTTACCACCCAGTGGTGAGCATGCTCAGTGGAAGACCAGAATAAAGAATAAATGAGGAGATTCATAGGATATTACACCTCTCAGACCTTGCAAAAACTAGAGATTGGTATCTTTACAAAAATCACACTTAGATCAGAATATATGGGTGCGAGTTAGCTCCACACAAGCTGCCCAAGTATTTACTCGTGAAGATATTTTCCCTGGAGTACATAAGACAGATGATAAACTCAAATGAAATACACTTTGTGTCTCTGAAGAAGAAACAACAACTCATAATTAAAGGGAAAATAGGTTCTTTTATCTGCAATAGCCGAGGCATTGGGGAAGAGGCATGCAATCTTTTGAAGGAAATGAAGTTCGATGTTATTTTCCTGTGGAACTATGATCTGTGTGGTATCATTTCAGAGATGAGGGTTAAGAATAAAAAAATTCCATATGTTCATTCACCCAAGCCCGAAATAGAGAAGTTCACAAATCAAATGGAGTGGGAGGTGAACACTCTGGAAGAGACAAAACAACAGTCTCCTCCTATTATTATCTCACAAACAAACATGCCACAGGTTCCAGAGGATAAAAGGCCCAGGAAGGATACTTCACCTTCTATCACCAAAGTTTCAGCTGAAGATTTCCAATTACACACCAAAAGGACAAAATCCAGTCATACAACTGACATGGCTGGTGAAAAGGAAAACCAATCCACTATGGCTATGAAAGATGATCAGTCACCACTTATCTATAGCAGCCAACATATCACATCTAATTCTTCATCCAAGAAATAGACAGACTTCATTAATCAACCAACAAAAACAAGGAGGTGCCAAATTGAACATTTTTGAGAAATATGACCTGATCAAGAAGAGGAAACAGACGCTGACCAACAACACTTATGCTTAGTTTTGGAAACAGACATCCACAACACAACACAAACTGTTGTCTACGTTTGATACAGAGAAGGGTAGAATTCACATGGACTTTCTACATGCACAGGTGCTCGACCCAAAGGCAATCATTGATTACAAAAGGGCAACGTTTGAGTTCCACACCAAAGATGTGCACCGTGCCGATCAAATGGATCTGCATAGGTAAACTGGAGAAATGGTTTTCTCCACTTTGGAAAATTCTTCTACTTCGACTGCTAAACTACAGGTCTCTCTGACCAATGTTCAGACACAGTTAAAGTTAGAAAATATATCATCCTTTGCAAAGGATAACATAATTAAAACGTTGGAAGAATTGGTCCTCAAGATCGGGTATGTCCCCTCGAATGTGAAAGCAATCGAAGAGAACCTCAAAAATAAAAATGATGATATAGTATCTTTGAGGAAACAAATAAAACTACCACCAATGGAAGATGCACAAGCAAAGGAGATAGATGAGACAAAAGGTGAGAAGGACAAGATGCTCAAGTTGATCATGGAGCAGAATGCATAGTTGAAAGAGATGGAAGCAGAAATGGAAATATTAGTGAAGGAGAAGGAACAATCAATGCCTATGGGAGTCATTCCATTGAGCGCAGTTCCACTCACAGGGGTAATCACAACATCTATAGTAGAAACCCCCACAAAATACATTCCCTCAACAACTCCACTGACAACTCTAGAAAAGATAGGGGAATTAGAAAAATCCATGGAGGAAATGAACTTGCAAGAGACAAAAATTAGCAGACTAAAAAAGGAGGTTGAGGATCTTGAGGAGCTCAAGTCTTCTTACCAAACAAGCTACTCCATGGATAAGAAAACATCAGACAAGCTCAAACAGGAATTGCAATAGCTTCAAAAGAAAACAATGGTGGGAAAGACACTTGCTGAGGCCAAGGAAAATATTTGGATGGATATCTCCAAATCCATAAATGAAATATGGCCTATGGTGCAAATCATATTCGAGCAAAAAGAACTAGTACTAAGGAGAAGACAGGCTATTGAGAAAATAAAAGGAGAGCTAGGAGAAATGCCCATAGAAGGCACTGAGATCATTAGATTCCTAAATTCAAAAACCAGGGAAGAGTTAGAGGATTTGAAGATTGAAGACACGATGGAAAACATTCTCAAAGTCAAGAGGGTTCTGACCAAGAGAGGACTAATGATGCAGTTGGAAGAGAAAGTCCAAACTATGGACATAAGAGTTCAAAGATTTTCGGCAAGATCGAAGCTCTACAGAAGAAAGGTCTTCCGGGCTTAATGGTCCTAAATGACAAGTTAATGACCCTTCCTGATTATAAACAGAAGCTGGCCACGGTGGCCAAGGATAGTTCAAAATTTTCATGAATACAGGGTAGCATAACGGGCAAGGCGTTCTTAGAAACTTTGCAGCTAGACATCAGCATACAACATGAGATCCGGTATATTTTCATCGTCAAGCCAACTTTTTCCAAGTACACAGAGATGGATGAAATATACCGAATATTACTCAAAGTCATTATTCCCAGTCAGCTACGATGAGAAGAGCTATGCAATCTGATCGAGTAGGAAATGAGGTGTCCAAGTCTAGTCAGCAATCAGATCAGACAAAGTCATGCAGATGACTCACCAACGACCTTCCCCAAAATCAGCTTGAATAAATCGACACATCATTGACAGTCCCTAAATTTTTGTATCTTGTTGAGTTAGTTAGTTAAATTTAGAATCCGCCACATCCTGATCATTAATGATAGGGTCGTTTGTAATTTTTTGATTATAAATACTTCAAACTTTGAAGTATCAAGGGTTGAGCTTTATGCCCAAGAAATCTCTAATCATTGTAATTTTTATCAAGAGGTTATTCCAGTAATACAAAGAGAAGTTTCACAGGATTCCTGCATGTTAATTGTTTGTGAATTTTCCTCTATCTGCGTAAATGTTTTTCCTTCTTAGTTATCATATTGTCTTTCTAAATCTATTCTTTAAAAGAAGTTGAAGTTGCAGAATTTTCCATTGTGTACTCTGTTCTTAATATTTTATAGATTTAAATTTTTTTCTTCTGATGTTATAACAAAGAAATTCTTAAATGCTTTTTTTTTTTAACTGATATCTCACCTTTTTTAGCAATACACCATTTTATCCCTAAATAATCTAGCATTAACACCATCTTGCCCTGTAAAACGAATCTTGTAAAAGTTGTCTTTAACCTCTATCTTTTTAAAACAAACCCCATAGCCCAATGGAAGCGTAAGTGATATTCAACCATTTCATTTAAAAACAATCCATACAACTCGGTTATACTCTTTCTAACTATCCTAAAATCTTGAAAATCCAAACAAATCTAAAACTCACAGAGAGATCCCTCTCTAAAATTGGTAGGGATAGCTTCCAGTTTCGAAGAGAGATACCTTTGATAAATTTCTTCTTACCACACAACAACGTCTGGGAATTTATAGAGTGATAACACTTACAAAGTGGCCACTTGATGAAGCTGCGCCTATTTATTTCGACAGGCGTTGAAGGATGTGGGAAAAATTCTCCATCATTTCGTCCCTCTGTCGCCTGAGAGCTTGCTCAAGCAACAGACTGATAGGATCGTCTACTCTGTCATTTTTATTTTCTTCTACCATTGAGGGTTTCTTGGGTTTGTGAGAGAGATTGTATTAAAGAGAGACAAGCTCGAGACCCAACTTTCTATACTCGGACCTCATCAGGGACATGCACTGAAAAAATGATCAAGAGAAACATGCTCTCATACCACTGATCCAGATTATTTTCAGCATGAAATGAGAGCAGAGATATAATAAAGAAATGCCTAGAGATATCACATATATTCAATAATATAAATGAAATGTATCAAATATGAAACCATAAACACAGACATACATTAATACACGATTTCTATGAATCAAATAAATGTACAGAGACTGTAAAAATACAGAGTGAAAGACTCGCTAGGATGGTGGCAGCTTATCTCTGAGAAGAGATGTGACGACTACTTGCATTCGCAAGAATATGATTAAATCAAGGCTTTGAAGATATTTTTAAAATAAACAATAATTCCAAACCCTAGACATCCAAAAACCTAACCCTAGGAGATGAAGCGCCAAAAGTCATGTGGTCCTTGTTTGGGTAGGTTAGTACATCAACTTCCCGGGGTCGTAACTTTTACATACGATCTCCGTTTTAGGTGTGTGATAGCCCATTGGAAAGGTATAGATGAGGATATTGATTTTGGGGGCTTAGTAATTCCTTCAACTATAATTGAGAAGATATATCCTGAAAAACCTTCATTTAGGCCCTCAAAATGGCCCCGAAAGTTAAAACTGCTAAAAATAGTAAATTGCCAAAATTGCCAGAAAACTGTTTTGATCCAATTGGAAAAGGTAGGTGGCCACCGATATCCACATGGATCAATATTACCTCCTTAGGAAGCAATTTTTTCCATTGCATTGAGTTCCTGGGGGAGAGGGAAAAACATTTGTTGAATCTACGTCTTGGTGAGTTGTTTGTCTTGTTGGAGACACTGCGCTGCTCAGTTTGTGGAAGTCTGTCATGAACATGTTGAGGTTGAGTCTATTCAACAAGTTGAGATACATGAGAGTAAAGTGTGAATAAGGAATCTTTGCATTTTTCTGCAGCCTTGTCGACCTGCTTATGTGGGATAGAAGGTGCCTGGGGTGAGGCTATAGTGGTTGCAGTGTCCTTCTTTTCTCGTTCTAAATAGATTGTGAAGAAGCTAAATTTTGCAGTATGAGATACTACCTTGCGACACATTTTAGGTGGAATAGTAGTCATAACTACCTCTATTATTCTGTAGAGATGAATCCCCAGAGAAACAATGACACTGCAAGGTTGAGACTCATAAACATCATGGCACTTCCACATATATGGTTGGGCCAAGAGAACATCACAGAAATCCAGTGGGGAAAAATCACATAATACCTCATCCTTGAAGGGATGGATGTCGTATGACAATCGACACTGTTGGATGACACGAAGATATCGTCCTTGGCAAAGCCACCCAATGTTGTATGGTTATGGGTGTGGTGTTGTCAACAATCCCAACTATTTTATGACCTTTGTTGAGATGAGGTTCTTCTGGATTCTGATATCAACAATAAAATGCAGCAAGGTCCTCTTCACCCACATCTGTAAATGAAAAAGGCGCTCCCCCTCTTCAAGATCTGTTGGTTCTTCTGGTTGAATTGCTGCGATTGCGACAATAGAAATGGGGTCTACGCCAATGATCTGTCCTTTACCAGTATTTTTAGAATCAGATTCTGAATCATGGTTCGTCTCCTTGTCTTTGATCTCAGACACCAATGATTTTTTCAAGCGACATTCATCGGTGTTGTGCCAGGGGATTTTGTGGAAATCGCACCATCTTCCGGTGTCCTTCTTTGTCTTCTTGTGACCCTTCTTTTCCTATGGATTGGACCCATTTTCGGGAGACTGTCTGTTAGTGTTGTATTTTTCATACTTTGGTTGTTGAGGATTTGCAGACCCAAATTCCCATTTGTTCTAGTGCTTAAATTTCTTCTCAATTTTAACAACATATCGCTAAGCAGCACCAAGTGATGAGATATCCAGAAAATCCATTTCAGTTTGGATGTATCTGTGTAGAGACCCATGGTATTTCATAACCAAATGTCATTCAGAGTCTTTGATACCTAGCTTGGTGTGCAAGGTATGGAAGGTATTGGTGAACTCCATAACTACTTGGCCCCTCTCTTTCCGCAGTGTGGTCCATCGCATGTACTGGTCCTCATAGTTTCCAATAGGATAATATTGTTCCTTTACCGCATCCACAAAAAAATCCCAAGTGGGCTCAGCCCCATATTTTCCAGACTCCTCTGTGGAAATTTTCTCCCAGTAATTTTCCAACCAATGTTTGACATGAGGGAGAGCTTTAAGGAGTGTGAAGGTGATCTTTTCTTTGTCAGAAAAATTGTGAACAGAGAAATAACCTTCTAGTAGAGTTAACCATTTTTCTAGGGCTTCTACATCTATCTGTCCTTCAAATACATGAATATCAAAATTAAATTGTACATTGAAAGGAAAGGTGATCCAGGTGGATATTAGTGGCCACCCACCTATTCCACTTGGACCCCCACCATTTCTTCTTTCAGTTTTTCAGTTTCCGCACAGTTTACTATTTTTAGCAATTTTTCGGGTCCTAAACTTCTGGAGAAGTTTTGAGGCCTTAAACAAAATTTTATTGGGAAAATGGGGAGAAAAATCAATCATACATCATGTTTCTCACCCAAAAGTTGTATTCCTCGGATAGATATTTCTAACGAGGTATAGAACGCGTCAAACGGAGATCGTATGCCAAAGTTATGTCCCCGGGAAGTTGATGTACCAACTTACCCAAACGGGGCCCATAGTCTTGGCATTTCATATCCTAGGGTTAGGTATTTGGATGTTTAGGGTTTCCCATTATTTCTCAATAATAATAGGCCTTCAAGCCTCATTGTAACACAGTTCAGAGGCCAGTAGCCGCCACATCTCTTCTCAAAGATAAGCTACCAGCGCCCTAGCTAGTTTATTTCCATTCTGTCTGTAAGCATATTTCAGTCATTTGTTATTAATGAAATGAAGTCTTATTTCCGCTGCATCTCTGTGTTTATGTGTATTTCTATATTTCATTGTGTTCCTACGTAAATCCAGATCAGTGGTATCAGAGCAGTCTGCTCATTCTCGATCCTTCTTTGCATGTCCCCAACGAGATCAGGGTATAAGGAGTTGGGGCTCAATTTGGTTGAACCTTTGCAAGATCAGCCTCACAAACCCCGACGAAGGCCCATGGGGGAAGAAAATAAAGATGAGGGAGCAGGATATCCTATCAAAATGTTGCTCGAGGAGGCCCTTGAGAAACAAAGGAACGCGATGATGGACAACTTTGCCTAGATTCTTCAACGGATTCTGACTGGCGGCGCATCGACATCCAAAAGCCACTCTCGAGGCACCACTCCTTTTAAGGTACAAGTAAACTTTGACATTCCCATATTTGACAGCCAAATAGATGTAGATGCCATAGATAGATGGTTGAATCTATTAAAAGTATATTTCTCGATTCATGACTTTTCCGACCGAGAAAATATTATTTTCGCACTCCTCAAAGACACCCCCCATGTCAAGGACTGGTGGGAAACCTACTGGGAGCAAGAGGGCAAGGGAGAACCCTCTTTTTTCTCGACCGCACCCACTTGGAATTCTTTCCGAGACACCATCAAGGAACAATATTATCCCATGGGGAGCTATGAGGACAAATACATACAATGGACTACGTTGCGGCAGCAAAGGGACCAAGATGTGCATGAGATGACAAATATGTTTCATACCCTAAACACAAAGTTGGGTATCAAAGATTCAGAGAAACATTTGGTGTTAAAGTACTGTAGTTGTCTGCACAGATACATCCAAGAGGAAATGGAGTTCCTTGACATCTCCTCGCTTGGTGTGGCATACCGATATGCTGCCAAGATTGAGCAGATGTTCAAACAGAAGAAGCGAGACTTTGGGTCTGCAAATTAGAAGTAAGGGAAAGGTACTCCGAAACCGAAGAACAAAGGACCAAGACAAGGTGGGGCAGCCCAGGACAACCCGCCAAAGCCATAAGCAAATAACAACACCATGAAGCCAAAAAAGGACACGGGGAAGTGGTGTGGGTTCCATAAGAGCTCCACTCACAACACAAGTGAGTGTCGAGCCAAGAAGTCACTGGTAGCTGAGTTGAAGGCTTCTGAATCAGATGCATGCTCCGACTCTGAATCAGAACCTGAAAAGGGGAATGATAGGGGGAAGAATATTATCGATGTAGAGCCCAATGCCAGTGTTGCCACCACAAAGATCCAGAAGGAGGAACCAAAATATCCATAGGAGGCAGAGCGTCTCTTCCATTCCAAGATGTGGGTAAAGGGTTCCCCGTTGCAGTTCATTGTTGACAGTGGGAGCCAGAAGTACCTCATATCAGTAGAGGTCATGAAGCGAATGGGCTTGCCAACCACAACACACCCACAACCATACACCATCGGGTGGTTTCACCAAGGACGGGACCTTCGCGTCAGTCAACAATGTCACCTTCCCTACAACATCAAGCCCTTCATAGATGAGGTATTATGTGACATTGCTCCTCATGATTTTTCTGATGTATTATTAGGCCAACCGTACTTGTGGAAGCAACATGCTGTGTATGAGTCCAGGCCTCATGCTATTATTATCACTTTGGGAAATAAGCTGTATAGGATACCAGAGATAGCACCACTTACCACCATCTCTTTGGTTATTGCAAAACAATGCAGTAAGCTCATTTCCAAAACCAGGAAATTTGTTTTCCTGATGATCCGCCCTCAGGGAAAGAGGAAGAATGTGGCCATGAACTCCAGACAAGGCCCTGCTAAATGAAAACAACAGATGTATAAGGTCGTGGAGGAGTATGAGGACATCGTCACCTCCCCTGCAGGGGTGCCTCTACACTGTCAGGTCAAGCACCCCATCGATCTGACCCCAGGTGCGTTGCTGCCCAATGGACCCATCTACCGGTGCTCTATCCTAGAGAATGACGAAATCAAGAGGCAGATTCAGGAGCTATTGCATAAAGGTCACATCTGGCTGAGTTCATCGCCCTGTGGGAGCCTGATCGTATTGGTGCAGAAGAAGGATGAGACTTGGAGACTCTGCATTGACTATCGGGCACTAAACAAGATCACTATCCGGAATAGGTACCTGATCCCACGGATTGATGACCTTCTGGACCAACTCAAGGGGGAAAAATATTTCAGCAAGATCGACTTGAAGTCTGGGTATCACCAGGTACCAATCAAACCCTCTGATGTGTGGAAGACTACATTCAAATCCAAGGAGGGCCTTTTTGAATGGTTGGTCATGCCTTTCGGGTTGATGAATGCCCCTACAACCTTCATGAGGCTAATGGACGACATCCTACAGCCATTCACCAACTCATTTATAGTGGTTTACTTGGATGACATTCTTATCTTCAGCCAGACTTGGGAAGAGCACCTCCACCACATCTGACAGGTCCTCCAAACACCGTGACAACACAAGTTGTGTGCCAATTTGGAGAAATGCACTTTTGGCATAACCCAGGTTTAGTATCTGGGATACATTATTGATGAGCGGGGGGTGCATGTGGATCAAAAAAAGATCCAAGTCATTCAGGATTGGCCAGCCCCAACCACCCTAATAGAGCTCCGCAACTTTTTAGGTCTTGCCAATTTCTACCGTAGGTTTGTGTTGGGATTGTCTCATATCACTTGGCCCTTGAGTCAAGTCACCAAGGGAGGAGCTAAAGGAAAATTATTTTGGTCTGAATATCAACAAAAGGCATTTGAGGAGTTGAATCATCGCCTCTGCTCTACACCAGTGCTCACATTACCAGACTTGCAACAACCATTTGAGATCTAGGCAGATGCCTTTGACTATGCTATTGGGCCAGTCCTTACTCAACATGGGCATCCAATGGCATATCACAGTGAGACACTTTCCGACACAGTCCGGAAGTATCCCACTTATGACAAAGAAATGTATTCCATTGTGCAGGCTTGTCGGCAATGGAAGCATTACATTTTGGGAAAG
>ML787009.1:437791-464310 GCA_009831015.1 Picea engelmannii | reverse complement strand
CACTTTTTCTAAGTACACGGATATGGACGAAGTGTACAGGCGATTGCTCAAAATCACAGTGCCAGGTCATATCAGATGGGAAGAGCTGTGCGATCTGCTAGATTAGCAGATGAGCTGTCACGATCCAGTCACCTGTCCAGTCAAAAGAGGTTGCGAAGGTACCTCACCAACGGCCTACCCAGAAGTTCAGCAAACAGTTGCATCGAGTCATCAAAACAGTTTTGATTAGTTAAGTTAGTTATGCTAAAAATAGTATGAACACGTCCTGATCAGTTATGATAGGAACGTTTGTATTTAGACTTATAAATACTTCATTTTTCAATGTATTGGGGGTTGTTGATTCGCACACCCTATTGCCGTCAAGCTGTATCATTTTTGAAGAGACTCACCATTAATAAAGAAGAGGCATTTTACAGGATTCTTGCACAGGTTCACTGGTGATGTGATTTTCTTAGTTGAATGTTTTCTTGCTCTATGATCATCTTGTTTTTCTATAACTAATCTGTACGAATAGCGTTATGTTGCAGGATTTATCTCTGATACCCTGTTTCCGATTCTATATATTTTAATGTTCATCTTCTAAATATCTTCAGTTAAGAGATTCTTAAGTGCTTGTTAATTGGAGTTATTTTCCTTATCTTTGCTTCTGTCCATCACTTAAATTATTAAAGATCCAGTGAGCTTGTTATCTCGCCTTGTGAAAGATTTCTTCAGCGTTTATGGTTGCATCTCGGATTTTATTAAGTACAGACCCCATATCCCAATGGATGTGTAAGCTGTCTCAACCAATTTATAAACTCTTTTACAACAAAACATACCTGTTCCTTTTACCTAGCCTAAAATCTAAAGTCGAAACAAAGTTAAATCATATAGAGAGATCCCTCTCTGAAGCTGGAAGGGCTAGATCCCAGCTTTAAAAGTGGTTGGTTAAGGTTACCTTTGTAGATTTCCTCTTTTTTCAACCTCTAGGAAAATTACAGAGTGATAACAAAGTCTAACGATGACCTCAATCTTTGCAGGATTGACTTTTATCCCTTCAGATGAAACATGATGTCCTAGAACCACTCCTTCAATCAACAACATTTTACATTTTTCATGACTTAGAGACAGGTTCATTTCTTGGCATCTCATAAGTAAGTTTTCTAATTTATCTATGGATTCCTGGTAAGTGTTGCCATAAACTGTGAATTCATCCATGTATACCTCCACACAATCATGAATAAGATCAGAAAATATCCCTAATACTTCTCATCGAAATGTGGCAGGAGAATTACACAATCCAAATGGTAAGACACTATAGGCATAGGTGCCCAAGGAAAAGTAAAGGTTGTCTTGTCCTGATCCTCAGGTGCTATGAGAATTTGATTGTACCCGTTGTGCCCATCAAAAAAGGAGAAATGATTCTTTCTAGACAGGGTATCCAAAATCCATTTCCCGGTCACTTTCTTTGGAACCACTACAAGCGGGGACACCCACTTACTGTTAGAGATGGGATAAATAAATCCAATGTTTAATAGTTTTTGCATCTCCTCTTTTACTATATCTTCGATTGATGGGTTCATAATTCTCTGGGGTTACCTAACAGGTGTTACTTACCCCCTGGGTATATATGTGATGGATGCATGTGTCAGGGTGTATACCCTTCATGTCATTGTATTCCCAGGTGAATGCCCCTGATTGTTCTTTAAGGATACTTACTAATTGTTTTTGTTGGTCTGCATCTAGCCCGGATTTTATATGTAAAAATTTCCCTAGACTAATCTCGTAGGGCATAGTATAAGATATATAAGACTCATCTATCTCGAAGATAAAATATGTTGAAGACAAAATGGATGGGACCAATTGTTATTGAAATTATTCCCCAAACATGTACTCAAATTGGGGAAAAGATTGTGGAAAATCAACACACGTGATAGCAAAAATGAACTGGTTTAGCACATTTTTTGTTGTGTGCTCCTGAAGTGCCCAGGCATGGTCACTTGGAAATACAGGTTCTTCCCAATCCTCATTCTCATATGGACATTCAAGCCACCATAGATTCTCCATTATAGGTTGGGTTGGAGAGTATATGGTGATTTTATGGATAGAGAGTCCATTTGAGATGGTCATTTCTCCCTCTCTACAACCAATAAATGCATTGGTTGTGGCTAACCAAGGTCTTCCCAAAATGACAGGATGGCCTTTGGTAGGATCCTTTTAGTGAATGACAAGAAAGTCTACTGGGTACTCCCATGAGGCTAAAGTAACTATGATATCATCCAAAATTCCTTCAGGTATAACCCTAGTCTTATTTGCTAATTCCAAAATGGTTGGGGTAGGTCTAAGAAGAGGTTTTAACTGTAATTTCTCCAAGGTAGTAGCGGTCATAACATTGATGGATGTCCCTAGGTCTATGAGAGTGTTTCCAATGGAGACCTCATTAATGGTTATGGTCACTACGGAGTTTCTTGGGTTCCCATATTTTGCTAGATTATGTTGCTCTGATATGTACTCAGAAAGTTCTCCAATAAAATGTACTATTGGAGGATCCTTCTGCTTCCTACCTAGATTCTTAATACACAATTATTTGACTACCTTATTGTAGATTGAAATATCCTTAATGTCTTGAAGCAAGGGAATCTTGACACAAATATTCTTCAATTCATTCAAAATGTCAAATTTTGGTCGGGTGGTAGGTTTCTCGATTATTAATCCGTCTAGATGAGGGGCCTTCGTAATTTGTGAAGGTTCATTTTGGGGAATCTTGGGTTCTTGGTCCTTAGGAATAATAACATCTTCCCATATAGTGTCATCCATAGGTTGTTTGGGGGTTTCCTCATCTTCTTCTTCCTAGATGACTACTAAAGGTCTATGCCTGTCCAGAACTTTTCTCGACCTCAATTGAATCTCCTGTAGTGGAACAGGAGTAATAACATATGTCAGGAAGGCCTACATATCAACATTGTGAAGAGGTTGAGTGGGATTATTATTTGGATTGGGCATTGGTTGTGTCGGTACTAATGTTGGTCTTGGGGAGCTTGCATTATGATATTGTTGCAGTTTTTGTTGTGGGATGGGAGGTAAAGGTGGTGGAACAAAACCTGGCAGAAGATGCAGAGTGTTTGGTGGAAACTGAGGATAAGGATGGTTGGACATAGGGACAGGTGGAGCTTGAGGGTTTCCTTGTTTATTCCCTCCTCTCCATTATTGAAGCCAAGGATGTTGGTACTATTTAGACCAATTTTTCCAACTTGGTGAATTCCATTGTTGTTGTTGTTGATAATAAGGTGGAACTTGACATTGTATATCTGGGTATGTGGGTTGGTTCCTAGGCTACCATGGCCTCCTAAGTGAATAAGAGGAATCCCCAGGATCCCCACTCCTATAGATGGCTAATAAACTGGGCAATGATGGACATTTTTCAGTTGAGTGGTCGTTCGTCCAGAAGCCACAAACTGAAATGTTATCTAATGGGCATTCCCTTGAGGAATGTTTCCTTCTACATCTTGGGCAATATATGCTCATTGCTACATTTTCCTCCTCCTGTTTCTTTTTTATTTTTAGGGTGTCCAACTGGGAACCTATTGTGTTTAAGATATCTATCTTGAAGTTCTCTAAAAGGTTCCTTATCTCTTCTCTTGTAATACCACTTGAACTAACCGGTTTTAAGTTTCTATTATAAGGGTCCCGAACATTCTTTCTTGTTTTAGCTCTACTCCTTGAGTAATTCTTACACATTTCACATATTTCAGCAAATGGTTTATGATATATGTCACCTGATGCCATCAGGTTAAGCATCTCTAGGTATTCTTCTGAAATTTCGTTAAGGAAAAGAGCCCTAATTGCATCCTCTAGGAGGTCATGGTATTTTGACTTCTGGGAGATGTATGCAAACCGTTCCATATATTCCTCGAGATTCTCGTCTTCTAATTGTTGGATTTTGAAAATATCGTTACGAGATTCTTTGGTCTTGCAGTAGTATTGGTACTTTTTAAGAAAGATATATTTCATGGCTTCCCAAGACCTAATACTGGATTCTCCCAATTCCATGAACCATCTTAGTGCAGAGTCCTTGAGGGTGGCAGGAAAGAGTTTTAGTTTTTGGGCATCTTGTAAGTAGTTGTAGCTCCTACACAAGATGTCGAACTCAAATAGGAAGGTGTCTGGATCTTCATTGCTTTTACCATAAAAGGTAGGCAGTGCTGAGAGAGGAATATTTTTCATAATGACATTTTGGGTGGTGTCCAAAATTGGAAACCCGAAGGTAGTTTCGATTGGTTTCCAACTTCTTCTTCCTCCCCGTGTCTTACATTGTTGTGATCCTCTCGATCATCCATACTGGTTTGGTTTCCAAAAAGAAAGTACGTAAGTGATTTTATCTTTGAAGAGAACAAGGTATCTCTCTGATGGGAAGGTATTCCTATTGTTTGGGTGTCTGGGACTCTACTCGAGCTAGTTGAGGTTATTGGTGCCAAAGTTTATGTGTCAATTTGAGAGACAATTACGTTGGTTGAACTACCAAACAAGGTATTCACCTGCTCAGGTTCTATGATGTCTTCAAAGTTAGGATCTCTTGATGGTGGTAAGAAAACAAAGGTTGTATTTTTTTGTTCTGCGAAAGGTTCGAGTGGCCTTTCCTCCTGTCCCAATATTACTGATGCTTCAATTTTCTGTCCTATAGTGATCCTTGTATTAGTCTCTTCAGAGACTACTTTAGCTCTTTGGGTTGAGCTAGCTCCTGTTTTTCGGTATCGGTCTGCGGAATTTATGAGTGGACCGTTCCTTCCCCCAAAAAGGTTGGAAGGAACCTTGGTTGAAAGATCTGATTTAGATTTAACATATCTACCTTTTGGGTCTCTAGGTCTATTCATGAAAGTAAACAAAAACAACATGAAAAACTACCATTGGGTTTGGTGGAACCTACTATAGCAGATGCACAGGTTTTTACCTCTCGTATTAAAGTTCCCCTGCCACCAAACTAATGCTAAGGTTTAGAAATTATCTATTTCCTAACTATTTCCTACCTTGAGACAACTCCCTGGCAACAATGCCAAAAATGATGGGTGTTCTATATGCACTAAAAAACACTAAAAACCCTCAATTAAATTTTCAACCCGAGGTAAGTAAACTTAGATTTGTATCACTATATGTGCCAAGGAAGAAAGGCTAGAGGTAGTATAGTCTAACTAAGTAAATGGGCTATCTAAGGGCTAATCTACTGAAGAGAGACTACTAATGATCAAACCCTATTAAGACACTTAAACTATTTATCCTAATTAAATTTTGAACAAAGGATCGATGGATAGTCCTAAGAAAGCAAATGAAAACCCTACTTAAATCAAACTAACTTAATCATGACAATAAGCAAAATAAAACTATTTACCTAATAAACAATAACAACAATAAACTACTTTAATTAACCTACTCAAATTTAATAAGCAGCAACAAGTAAGTAAATAAACAAGCAAGCAACTACCCTATTAAAGCAAATAAACAAGCAAGCAACTACCCTATCAAAGCAAGTAAATAAGCAAGCAAACAACTAAGTAACCTATGATAACTTCTACAACAAGTAAACTAATCAAAATTACTCAATAAGCAACTAATCAAACTAATAAGCAAGTGAACTCTATTTTTAAATTAAACTTCATAATTAATTCTAATTTATAAAAGGAAATATTAATCTACCAAATTCAAAGCATCAACAACTACTCTTTATTCTACGATAAGGAAACTATTCTTTAATCTACCAAAGAAAGAAGACTATTCTCTAAAAAACAAGGAAACTATCATCTAATCTATAAAAGCAAGGAAACTCAAATATAATGTTGATGGTTATGTCTCCAGTGTCTTATGATATCACGATGGAATTTAACAATTAACGATAACTCAAGAGGGATAAACTCAATATTGACTTCGATAGCAAAGTGAAAAGTGTGAATTAGAAAATCCAATGAGAACTTAGCCATTATAGAAGCAACATCAACTATCGTGCATATCCATGTCATTCTTCAATTTATGCACTAGTCATCAACAGTATAAAAACACTATTCTATTAAATTCAAATGCATTCTACACTAATATAAGAAACTTCATACTACTTAGATTCATAACTGAAAACTAAACTTAATAATCAACTTTGAATTAAAATTGCAACCTAGATCTAGAAAAGGAAATTGCATAAAGTAAACTAAACTAATCCTATTTTAACAATTCAAATTGCAAAAGAGGAAATGTTCATAAAACATAAATTAAATCCTATTTTCTATTTCAGCATATGAAAAGAAATTAGATGATAAAACTAACTAACAACTAGATAAGCAAAACTAAAAAACAATTAGATAAGCAAACTAAAAATGAAAACTAAAACTAACAACTATCCATCCACCGAAACCTTGCCAAAGAAATCATGAACTAAATACCCTATTTTAACTCTATTTTAAATTCTATTTCAGCATATAGAAAATCTAACTATCATCTAATTACACACAAGGGTTAGTATCTAAGATTGCAAGATAGTTCCTACTAATTAAAAAGTCATTGCATATTAACACTAGCCTCCACAATAACCTGTAAAATTGAAAAATAATTAAATTATAAACAACAATTTATACAGTAAAGAAGCATAATGAAAACTCATGTACATGAAATAAATAAAATGACGACTACACTATTCAATTCACAAGAAAACTAATTAGATATTCACCCAGACTGTTGGTGGGCCCCCCAACAAGTCGTGGCTACTCTTCAAAGATGAACCAAGAGCTCGACAACACGAATTCAACATTAAAATAAGAAATGCAATTTTACACAGTCTTAGCAAAATGTGTCTGAAAATAGAAAAATAGAGTTGAACTGTCTTTTTCTCTCTAACACTATCTATCTGACCACTAAGGTGGTATTTATAGATTTACAAGATGAGAGGTCGACCACTGGAAGGGTCGACCTTCTCTAAAAACAATAAATCGCATTCAATGTGTCCTAACTGTCGATGGCTTCTAGAAACAAGGCGAGCCAATAATCATCCAGCATAACAACCCAAATCGAGTTGTCAGAATCTCGGTAGCTGGAGACCACGAGCACAAGCAGGACCCATGTCTCTAATTCGCGCATACCTAGCCGCTAATATGATAACCTCCAAATCACCCATGGTTTTAGTGCAGGATGGAGTGTTGGATGGAGTATCGAACTGAGTGTTGAATGGAGTACCAGACGAAGTGTCGAATGCAAACACGAGCTGTGATTTTTCCCTGTGACACACAAAATGCAAATTAGTTTCTTGAAATCGTTAAAACATGTCAAACTATACTCAAAACCTTCATAAAACATGAATCATGCATACCTGGTATGAATCATGGCGTTTTAACTCTAAAACTCTTCAAAACTCTTCAAAACAGGAAAATACATATACATATTTGGTCAAAAAGGATCCAATCAATATCATTATATTAACCATATCGCAGGCCCAACACCTGTGGTAAAATTTCTTCAAGATCAAAAAGTAGAACCATATGATATGATCAGGAGGATGTATCAACTTTTGGAAGTACAACAAACCAAGGAGAAACTTTTTGACAAAGCACAGAGTCATCAACAAAAAAGTCAAAGAAGTTTTTGACAAGAAAGTGAAGAAGGAAGATTTTCATTTTGGAGACCTATTACTCAAGTGGGATGTTGAAAGGAAATATAAGGGGAAACATGGTAAATTGGAAGCCCTTTGGGTTGGTCCTTTTAAAATTTATGAATTTTTGCAAAATAATACATTTAAGTTGCAGAAATTGGAAGATGATGAAATTCCTGGTGGCCCAACAAATGGGAATTTTATAAAGAAATACTTTTTCTAAAGCTTGGGTGGCTTCATTTCATTGTAAATACCATTATATTAGTTAGTTTTGTTTCATTTTTATAATGACTAATTTCCCAATGGATAAGACAATGGAACTGCATGTTCTTGGAGCCTCACAGGGAGGTCTCCATCCCCTGTGGAGCCACATGTTAGCACATAGGATGTGTATGGGTCAAAATATTTTTGGATTTGTCTTGTTTTGAGTCATAGGGTCTTTTAGTTTTAGGTTTTGCGTTATATCTCATGTCATAACTCACGTTTTATTTTTTCCATGAGCATAGTCTTGTTTTTAGTCTTGGTAAGAGCCTTAGTTTCATGGTATTGTTTATCATCATGAAGGAAATAAGGGTCAACATGGGTCACACCCTTGGTCTAAAAATCATCATCATCATATGTATTGTCTCAAAGGTATGTACACAAGTTATATTATGTCATTTTTCAACCGTTTGAAGGTCAAGTCTGATGCTAGATCTACTTGTTGCAAACTCATCTAAAATTTCACAGTGCATCAATAAGTACCTCATGCACTAAGTTCTCATCATTGTACTTTGGAAAAATTTGGGTAAATATCTCATTTTTTAGCGCATTCAATTCATTATGATTTTTCAGTATTTTTTCAAGGAACGACTCTAACAATTTGAATGAAGTGCGCTGCCAGAGTTTGAAAGTTGGCGATGTGAACTGACTTTTGTAGATAAAAGGATTGGATTATTCCACATGAGACAGAGCCCAAGTTCCAAACACACCAGGTACTCCTTTGGTGATTGTATGTTGTTTAATGGTTGATTGAAACTGCAGGATGTTGTATTTTGTCCCTGCGCTGCAAACTGTTTTAATACTTTATGCGCTGCCAACTCTCTGTACTATTTATAATTCACAGTTTTGGTATCCTACAACCTGGAATTTTTCAATATTGATATACCAAATAAACATATTACATTTTCCCCTTTCAAACAAAAACATTATGCACTTCTAACTCCAAGCTACAAAATGTCCATTATAAACTATGCGTTGCAAACTGTGCGCTACAGACTGGCGTTGCGAACCCCCTGTATTTTGATAGATCAAACCCTTGGAAAATTGAGATTTATCTCAGGACGAGGTTTTAACCAGTCAATTATATGTTTCTCCTCGGATGGGGAAATTTTTTCTAGTCTTTCATAAGAACCTAGTTCAAATTGCATTGCAAACTGGCGTTGTGAACTCAACCGTTGACACTGCAAACCCTATTTTTTACATAGAGTTGTTTCATTATACTTGTCTACATTTTCATCCTGATTGAATTGGTGTTCCTCTTTATCAATCCCTACTTGAAACTTTCTCAACTTCACACTATTGTTGTGTATAATATTTTCAGTCAGGTAAACCCTAAGTGTTCCAGCTCTGTAAACAACCCTAAAATTTCTTGTTTTATTCTACATTTCTCATAGCAACTATCATAAAATGTTATAGGAGGTTTTCAAAACAACAATTATGGACAGTCAACAAGGAAATAAGATCCACAAAGGGGGAGACATTGTGAGAGTTGACCCACATGACATGCAACTCATCAATTCTGAACCATTTTTCAAGGAAGCTTTCCAGAGGGTGGGTTGCCTCAACTTTTGTTAGAAAATGAAAAGAGGACATCCTTAAGTAGATAAGCAATTTGCAATTAATTTCCATGGGACAAAGACTAAGGTGGTGATGTTGGGGTTTGAAGACTCTGAGAAATCTATTTCTCTAGCCACAGAGATACCTGATTCTAGTGAAAAGTGGTTTAAAGCCATGTCCTTGAACTCTTGTTTATCCAAGGAATTTCTTAAACCTGAATATCAAGGCGAAAACCTATCTAAAGGAGTTCCCAAAAGTCACATGTTGGAATATTTCAACAAGATACTCAGGGTCATCCAAAGGTACTTCACATGTGAAGGAAGGTTCAATATGGTATATCAATACCATTTCATATTATTACTACACTTCATTGGGAAAGAGTACATGAACCTTCCCTTTTAAATTTTTAGGAGTATTGGAAATATGTCAAATAGAGTCCAAGATAAGTCCAAGCAGGTGGACACCAGTGTTTTTCACTCTAGTTTAATCAAGATGTTAGTACTAGAAGAGTTGAATAAGACTAACACTATCTGGGAGACTTTCCTAGCTGCATCAAATTTTCAGCTACATATTTCTCCTACACCACAGTGAAAAATACAAACACCTACCCATATTGAGAAAACCGTGCATTCAGATTCAAGGAAGAAGAGGAACATGACTAGAAGTGATAAATATTTTCAGGCTACTGATAAAGTAACTGAAGGTGGTCCCTCAAAACCTCATGACAAATAAATTTCACCTGTGGCAAAATATACACCCATGGAAATACCATCAAGAAAATAAAGGAGTTTGAAAGGAAAAAAACTTGTCTTTTCCCCATCGGTTGCTACACAAACAGTTAAATTTAGAAGACCTTTTACTAGATTAGCAACTAAACAACATGTTCCTATGGAATATGGTACATCAGAAACTTCAGCTCAACAAAAGGAAAAATATCAGTTTTCCAAGCAGCCCATGAAGATTATTGATATCAACAGTCCTCCTCATGAAAGTAATCATATTTTCAAAAGAATCAGGAGGCAACTTAAGGATGAAAAAAATTGAAATTGACAAGTTAAAAAAGGAAATTTTGGAGGCCCAAATTAAGATGAAGGATATGTTAGATCTATATGAGGATACTATTGATAAATAAAAGTTCATGCTTAAGAGGTATTTTCCCCTTCACAAGAAACTCAAGAATGTATATAAGAAGAAGAGAGCTTGCCAAGCCGAGATCAGGAAATTAAAAGCAGAGTTACAGCCCTTCAAAGAGAAAGTAGAAAAAAAGAATCTAGATATGTTGGATAAGGTGGCTACTAGAAGTATTACCAAAACCAAAATATGAATACAGGATAATATTTGACATCAACATCATTTTTGTCATGGTTTACTTTTTACATGCAGTTACAACACTAAGTGATGATTTTTTATTTTGAGCCAAACTTGGCATCTTCATATTTTTTCTCCAAGGTTAATTCATGTTGTAAGGAGTTTGTAGCATTTTTGGAAGGCTTATCCCAATTATGATGCAAGTTTTAACGGTTGGAATATTTTTTGTATGTAAAAAAGATTCTATAGGAATTTTCGTAGCGCCTGGACTCATTAGCGCTGCGAACTGGGTGTTTTAGGAAAGTTTGCAGTGCAAATGCTGCGAACTTGGATTAATGAATATTTTTTAGATGAGAGGGATTTCCAGGTGTCAATTTGAACTCGTATCAGCCTTTAGGGGTTCAGTTGCACAATAGAAGGCCACCTGCCTCAAGGAGATGCTTGCAGTAAAGACACATCATCAAGATGTTTAGGGTTGTTCTAGACGTTTCCAACATTTTCCTGCAAAATAGCATTCTATTATTTTCTTGTTTTACACCTTGTGTCACGCCTTTATTAGGCATAGAATCCTATGAGGAAATGAGGTGGTGGATTCTAAACAAGTTTTCTTGGATTCTCATATTGTAACAAAGTTTCCCTGATGTATGTACCAAACTCAAGAATCTTTAATGGTGAAAAATCAGTGTTTTTCCTACTATCATTTCGGTTCTATCTCACTTTGATATTAGTCTCTGGTGAAGGATTCGTCATGATGCTTTCTTCCTTATTACATTAAATGATTTATTGTTGGTATTTTATGCAAGTTGATCAAAGTGTTTTTCTCCTTTGAATAAGAAGTTCTTATTCAAATGTTTTTTCTTCCATATGTGTTCCAGAAATACCCGTTGTAACCTGATACCTATATTTCACTTTCCTTGCTAATTCTTCTATCTTTCATTTATATATTTTAACACTAATTTGAAGCTATTCAAATCCTTGCTTGCTAGTGTGTATTTCATGGAAAGTTTTGTGATTGACATCATAAACTGAGTTTCACATCCATTAACCACACATTTTAAAAAACATTATTATTCACATTTTGATGGGTATTAGGCTTAAATCTACGGTAGACTAGGTGTGACTTATATTTCTAACACCATCGATGTGTATGGATATTGATGGTGCAATAACAATATGGAGTCAAGCATATGAGAAAATACCAAGTCAAGGAGCATTGATTACTCTCCATGCTTGATCTAAGATAACCCATTAATAATGGAAATGGGCCTAAGGTACATAAAACCTCTAAACCAAACCCATTAAATAAAAGTGATAATGTTAAAAGGGGAAGTTTAGTTGGAATAAGGGTATAAATGAACCCTTAAATACCAACACAAGATGTGGCATAGTATGTAGCAATGTGATTAAATGAGACTGAGATAATGATGGACAAGAAAGATAATAAGAATAGTACTCAATGTTTCCCTTATTTAGAGAATAATGACAAGGCTGACCTAGCAATGACTATATAATAGTAAGAGTGATAATCAAAAATAGGTAAAGGGTTGATAATGAAAACTCATATGATAAAAAAAAAAAAGGCAAAAATGACAAACAAGGGTAATTATGAGACAAAGTGATATAAGAACTATGATACGACTTGGATGGGGCACTAAAACATAGAGATTCCAATGGTGACTCAATGTGTGTCATCCTTGCCCCTCACTCCCAACCATGGGATATGTAGCCATGAATAGGGATCTCAAATTCCACCCGTCACAGTGATTTTCCCATAATACCAACAAAGGGAACCTCCCCAAAAGGACCATAATGAAATAAAATGCACATGCACCCTACATAGTTATCCATGCAATGGAATAACTAGAATGGATTCTCAAACTTTCATGACAACCAAATTTCCATGGACATAATCATAAATAAACACACATTTCACGCATAAATTTTTTTTTCGTATAACATAAAATAACAGTAATTTTGCAATACGTAAACAACAAAAGGAGACTTATCTTCAAACAAAAATTGGTTCAAGAAATCGGATGTGCGAGAGTAATTTTCTACCCAACCATAATCATGTATCACATATACCGCCCCAACCATAATCATGTATCACATATACCGCCCCAAGCTTGGATGTAAGTCCATCGTAGTGAAGAAACCAATATTTATCTCTCTCTCTCTCTCTCTCTCTCTCTCTCTCTCTCTCTCTCTCATCCATCTACTCTCATGCTCATCCAATTTTCTCAACACAGAGCATCAAATGAATCCCATTTAGCCTTCAACAACCAACTAAATCTCTTACACTACCCCACAAAACAAGAACTATCTTCTTTGTATCTTCTCAATAGTGCCTCAAAGATATTGTTCTCTCTAGTGCTCTTCAATGTGGACATAAATAAACTAATATGTTGTATACTTCCTGAGAATTTCCTACAAAAACAACACTTATCTCTCAAGCATCAAAAGAGTAGATAATGAATAGTAGGTGATGAATTACTATCTTTTCCAACTTCTATGCTCACCTGCAACCAACTCTATTCCATCCCAAGTTCATAATTTCCTTCTTCATACTGTTGGATTTGGTTAATTTCTAGATTAGTAAAAGTTAGCAATGGAGAACACAACCTAAACTATGTTGTGCATGTGAGAGTGTTGGGATGAAATCTAGAGTGAAAGGAAATGAGAGGATTGGTGGAAGTGATAGTTAACCTTACTTTTGACTAGGGAAATACAAGACTCTTACACTTCCCATGGTTATTGTAATCATCCCATGATTCCATAATATGTGAAAATACTTTTACCACCAACTTTTTACTTTCACTCAAAGATTGGTTGATAATTCAAATAAAGGTGGTTGGATTCCATTGTGGAACATGCTAAAAGAGAATTAGTTCAAAGGTTGACACTTGGAAATAGAGGATTTGTTTTCCAATAGGCCCCCTTTCCTCTTGTCCTCTAAAGGAATCATAGCCCCTCTCATGCTCCATGCACCATCTTGGACCATTTTATATTATATTCCACTTTTAATATGTATATAACTTTCATTTATCATGGAAAGCTACCACATGGTCCATATACATATATTTATATCATACATGTGTAACATACCCGATATTTACATCAAAAAAACAATTTGCTAAATAAATTTAAACATTAAGGATATGTTTCTTTGTCGATTCCTACCTTGATTTAGGTAAGATTTTAAAGTGTCAACTACAAAATTTCTCAACTTATCGCCTCATTTAATTCCATTTACCAAATGCTACCACATGATAATCTGGATATCCAAAGATAAGGTTTCCCTCCAAGGTTAAGAGGAAACCTATTCTTATGTTTATTTACAACAACGCAAACATACTAACCTTTAAGTTAATGTTACTTAGGCAAAGGTGAGTCGTGTAATGTGGAAAAGGTAAGGGGATTTGCATACCAATATATTACATGGATGATAAGTTGAGTCGTGCTTGATTCCACCATGGTTTAGTAAGGACATAACCACAAAGTCCTTGGGATTTTGGACATTCCAAAACTTTGCGAGGGAATGACGTGTCTCTATTTAAATAACTACATATGTACTAGCCCACCCATCCAATTCTGCAACCAATACTATCCTTACTACTCATGGGAATCACATGGATTTGAATGTAGGGTAACCAAGACGAGTGAATGGATCGAGGTCTAAATCTAATTGAATGTGGAAGTTCTATATCAATACTCTCATCATGCATCTTTATCATTTGTTACTTGGAGTGTTTTTCCTTTTGGCTCATAACACGAAGAAAAAACCCATTTTCTGGTAACAAAGAGGAAAAGGGCCCAAGCTTAAGCGAGAACTCTCATGCTCAAAAATCATTCCAGGTAAGAGATGGGTTTCAATATTTTAAATTAAAAATAAGTTAGATATAAATATACATATCTCTAGTTGTCACCATTATCGTTGTTTTGGAACGTTCTGAGCGAAGAACCTAAGTCTTCTTTCAAAGTGGGTTTAAATCTATAGTACTATTACTGTTTTTTAACACACACACACACATATATATATATATATATATCCTATTAATGAAGGAGAAGTTCATTTTGTGCAATACTCTTGATATAACCGACACACAGTGTCAAAGCTTTCCCAGGAATAAGTATAGTAATTTCTAATAATGTCAGGAATAAGTATATTAATTTCTTTGTCATAGATTTTATTAATTAATACAATAATTTCCTCTATCGTGACCTTCTCACGAAATTATTGTAACTTCAAAGTGGGAACTAAACTTATTTTACCTTGGTCGTATTTTTGTAGCTTGGTCATGAGATATCGATATTAATATACATTGCAATTATCTTAACTAGTTATTGTTGTAGTTTTCCTCTTATTCTCCTGCATCTATCGTAGTCTACTTTGTAGTTTCTAAAGCTTCAAAAGCATCAACTAGGAACTTCGATTTTCCATTCATATAAATAGTTAAATTACTTTTCCTTCTTTTATGCATGATATATTTTAGAGGATTCCAATGCTACCTACTTTATAAGTTCACTACTTAACTTTCCAGAAGTCGGAATGAAATATGACTACACACATTTTCTAAAGTCGTCTTTTCTCAGAGAGCTAACTAGAATATAAAATTGTAAGTAGAAAATCATAAAGTGATTATTTAATTTTCTGTACTTACAAACCTTTATACAGATCCCATTCTGTATTACACAATTGTTTATGTAACTACACACCAAACATTAATCACAATAGAAATCATAAGATAGATCTGTACAGATTCACTCCTTGTAGCATGCATATATAACTCTTTTCCTAGTAAACTAAATTCTGTAGTTTTTTTCTTTGTCTAGATATTTCATAACTACAATTATTTAGTAACAACTCTACTATACAGATTTCATATAACTATATAGGTTGTTTCCATCTTCCTTTCTCACAATTATCAACAAAATGTGTAATCCTATATTATGTATAATGAAGATGATCCATTTAACTCCTACAAAATGCATGCGTCTATATAAAATTGATTATGTAGCTACATGAAATTATGTAGCTACATATTAATAAAGAAATTCAACATAAATCAAATACATATGAAAAGGGGTCTATATCAAATACATATATGAAATCGTGATGCTGGAAAAAAAGGCGGAAAAATCACATTGCACCCAACCATAGATCCAGAACAACCACAATTACTTGTCCTGATCACCCCCTATCCTGACCATGACTCCATAAGGGAAAACTGAGCATCACTCCTTAGCCACTGTCTCTCTGAACAGTTCAGAAAATCATTTTCCTAACACCACTTGTGATCATAACAACAAAATACTCTTTTCCACAACATACTAAGCATCATATTGCCTCACACATATGTTGTATATATCATTTTTTTCCATTTCCTAGGAATTTCCATTCATTTCCCTCCTTGGAAAATTCATAGCTTCACAAACCCCTAATTTTTAGGGGCTACCAGTGACAAAACTCAACTTCTAACACTTGTAAAAATTAACTCTAAGGTAACTCAAACATGTTCCCCACTCATGGAGTCATATTCAACTACTTTTAACCTGGTTGTTCCACTTGTTTTCCATCATTTAATTTATTAAAAATATGTCTTTTACATGTGTCCATAAAAAAATGATAGTTGGCAAGTGAAACTCTTTCCCAACAGTCGCAAAAATAATAGTTACATACGTCCACAAATTCAAATCCGAATTTCCATAAATGGAAATTTATTTTTAAAGAAACAATTTAAAAAAAAAAAATGAATATTTGAGGTTGTCACATCCTCTCCCCCTTAAGTATAACATTATTCTCAGTGTTAGTTTTTCGTCAAACCATCACTTGGAACATAGTTGGATAGGATTTCATAATTTCTTCTTCCAACTCCCAAGTAGCCTCCTCAGGACTAAAGTGCTTCCATTGCACTTTTACCTGGGTGATAGCTCTGTTCCGAAGTATAGTTTCTTTCCTGTCCAGAATGCATAGAGGTTTTGCTTGGAACTTGCCTTCTGGTTCCACCTACACCATGTTCCAATCAATGATGTGAGTTAGATCATGAATATATCATTTTAATAATGAAACATGAAAAACATTATTAAATTTTAAACTTGCAGGGAGTGCTAGTTGGTACGCCATTGGTCTGATTCGAGTTAAGACTTCGAATGGACCACAAAACCTTGGTGCCAACTTGGAACAACTTCCTAGTTTTAGGGAGCTCCTCCTTGTTTTGAATTTAAGGTATGCATGCTCTCCAACATTGAATTTTCGATGTCTCCATTTCATATCTGCATAGATTTTTTGTCGATCTTGTGCCTCTTTTAAATTATGTTGTACCTTTTTTTACCATATTTTCCATTTATTGGATCATTTCTGGTCCAACCATAATCCTTTCAACTGGATTATCCCAACTCATCAGGGTTGTACATTTCCTTCTGTATAAAACTTCGAAGGGACTCATCTTTTTAATGCTTGATACCCATTATTGTATGAAAATTCAACAAAGTGTAGATACTCTTCCCACTTAGTTGGTTTTGTTCTTACATACATTCATAACATATCTTCGATAATATGATTCGTACATTATGTTTTCCCATCCGTATGTGGATGGTAACTTGTGTTGAAATTCAGATTAGTACCCAAACCTGCAAACAATTCCTTCCAAAAATTGGATGTCAATTTAACGTCTCTATCTAAAATCACCATCTTAGGAATCCCATGCAGTCTAAATATTTCTTTCATAAAAATTTCAATGATATTAATTTCTTTGTATGTAGATTTCACAGGTATAAATTGTGTAGACTTACTTAACTTATCAATCACTACCATAATTGAATCGTTTTGTCTTTGAGTCTTAGGCAAACATGTACTGAATTCCATTGAAATAATTTCCCATTTCCATTCTAGTATAGGCATGGGTTGTAAAAGACATGTCAGATGTTGATGTTCAGATTTTACCTGTTGACAATCTAAACATTTTGACAAGTATTCAGTTGTTTCAGATTTCATATTAGGCCAATAAAATTGTTATCTTAATGTTGTTATCATTTTCTAGTATCCTAGATGAACAGAATATGGCTTCTTGTGCAACTCATTAAGAATCACCATCTTCAATTCAATAGAATTAGGTACATATAACCTATTTTTGAACCTTAAGAGTCCATTTTTATCCATACTGAAATATGTATTGGTGTAAATTTCCCTCATTTTTTTGTAATTTCTCTGCTATTTTGATGTATTCTACATCATTTCTGCTTACATATTTAATTATGTCCTCAATATCATTTTCTTCTTTGCTGATAATTATTTCATACAACTCGTTAGTTTGTTGACTTAGTGCATCTGTGACTTTATTTTCCTTTCCTTTGATGTGTCGTACTTCAAAATCGAACTCACTTAGAAAGGCCAACCACCTTGCATTTATTGCATTGAGATCCTGTTGACTAAACAAGTGTTTCAAACCATTTTTATCTTTTAGCAATAGAAATTTTCTTCCCATTAAATAATGTCACCACATTTCAATGTATGAATTATAACTGCTAATTCTAGATCATGAGTTACGTAGTTTCTTTCATGTTCTTTTAATTTGTGTGATTTGTAACAAATGACATGTCCATCCTATGTTAGTACGCCTCCTAAGCCTTCTTTACTTGCATCCACACAAACTGTAAAGTATTTATAAGGGTCAACCACTTTAAGTATTGGCACTGTAGTTAATAATCCTTTCAATTTATCAAAATGGTCTTGGCATTTTTGAGACCAAATAAATTTTGTCCCCTTTTTCTACAATGATGTAATAGGGTAGGAAATTTTGGAAAAAACTTTGATAAAACTCCGGTAATAACCAATAATCCCCATGAATGATCTTATGTCTGCTACATCTTTAGGAATAGGCCATTCTATAATGGATTTAATCTTTTAAGGGTCTACTGCAATATCATCTTCCCATATCACATGTCCTAAATATTGTATCTTCCTTTGATAAAAGTCGCATTTATAAAACTTAGAATATAGCTTATTCTCTCTTAGAGTCTGTAATACTATTTTCAAATGATGTTCATGTTCTTCTTCAATTTTTGAATAAATCAATATATCATTAATAAAAACTAGTGCAAATTTGTCTAAATACTCGTTGAATATATTATTCATTAAGCACATAATAGTTGCTCGTGTGTTAGTAATTCCAAATGAAATCACTACAAATTCATAATGTCCATAATGTGTTCTAAACATTGTTTTTTTTTATGTCTTTGTCCTTTATCTTGATCTGGTGATAACCAGATATCAAGTCCAATTTCGAGAATAATTTTTCTCCTCCAACCTAGTCAAACAGATCGTTGATCCTAGGTAAAGGGTATTTGTTTTTAATCGTCATTTTATTCAATTGATGATAATCAATACATAATATTAGCATTCCATATTTCTTTTTAACAAATAAAATTGGTGCTCCCGACGATGAAACACTTGGTCTGATGTATTATTTATCTAAAAATTCCCGTAATTGAATTCTTGGTTCTGTTGACTCATGAACAATCATTCTATAAGGTGCCTTTGATAATAGGGCAGATCCAAGTAGTATAGAAATAGAGAAATATATTTCTCTCCTTGGAGGTAATTCTGATATCTCTTCTACGAATACATCTTTAAATTCCTAAAGAAATGCAAAGTGTTCCAAACTTGGTTTTCTTTCTCTTTCCAATAGATTAGTTACTTGAATAGCATACACTTTGCAACCTTTACTAATACATTTCTTGAATTGCACTGCTAATATTTGTCTAACATAAATTGTTTTTCTGATTCCCTGTACTATTCTTGATGTATTATTTTCATCCTTTTATGCAAATGGTTTTTCCTAACAGTCTAGTATCACTTTGTAATTTTCTAACCAGTAAGTGTGTCATATGATCCTAAAGGTAACATGTTCAAATTTAACTTTGTATTCTGACCACTTATAATTAGTTCATAATAAAAAATAAATTATGTTACCTTTCTTTTTTTCCCTGTTGCTAACTGTACTAACCGAGATTTAACATGTTTTACCTTCTTCATCTTGTTTGAATCTACTAAAGTTGGGGTCATATAACTTAAACTAGCTCCTAGGTTAATTAATATAGATACATTGGTGTTATGAATTTTTTGTTCAACTTCCACAATAGTGGATAGATGATCTGCTTGTCTTCCATCCAAATCTGCATTGATTTTATGAATTCTTATGCCAATATATCCAATTGTTAAAGCTTCTTGTAGATTGTGGATTGATTTTTTATTTGTTGGGTTTAAGCGTGGACAACTTCTTTTCAAATGGGGTTCTCCACACTCCCATCATTTCAACGATTCTCTAGGGCTATCCACTATCTTCTTAAATCCCAAATTGACTAGTTTATTTCCCCCCTGAGCTTGTTGTGTGTTAGAGAGATAGTCATTCCTTTGGAATCCTTTAGTCATGTTATGGTAAGGGGTTGGTTTTAAACCTTTCTTTTGTTGATTCAATTTATCCTGCTTCTTATCTTTTTATGCCTTAGGAGTTTCAGATCTTTGTATATACTATTCATAACACATTCTGACTTTCCTAAATACCTCATTCAAAGACTTAGGATTATCAAAATCAATTATGTATTTATAAGTCTGTGGAAGATAACTCAAGAACCTTTGAATTTTTACTTTATCTTCTTTGATATAAGGCACAAATCCTAGCAGATCTAGAAACTTATTAATTAGATCATCCATAGACATTTGTCCTAGTCACAATTAATAAAATTCTTTAGTCTTTCGTTCATAATAAATTTCTGATAGGTATTGTTTCTTGAATTGCTTATTGAATTATGACCATTCCATTATTTTCTCTTTCAATCCTTTAGCTAGTTTCAGATCTCACCACCAAATACTAGCCTTCACTTTTAAATTATAAATGGTCATTCTAACCTTAATATTACTAGAATAATTATAAATCTGGAAGTATTTATTTATGTCTAGCATCCAGGCTTCAACTTCTTTAACGATCTTTGATTATCCATAAAAAGTGGAGGTATTTATCTTTTTGAATTCACCTTCCAAGTGATCCAATTGTTTCCTTTTCTTTACTGCAGATGCTTTGTTTTTTGTCATGGGTGCGTAATTAGAAGAGTTGTTTTCTCTTTTTGTTTCATGACTAGGATCCTTTGAGGAATTTTTACTAACCTCCTCATCCATTTCATTATTCCTTGGAATCTTCTTTGTTGCTATGCTACGCAACACCATTTCATTAATTTCCTCTTTATATTCCTGAGATTTCTTTAATTTTTCATTATCATCTTTAAAGACCTGCAATTCCACGATAAGATTCCTCATCGTTTCCAACAATTGGTTGGTTGAAATTCCTTCACTATGATGTTATGAGTTTCTAGGAAGCTCTTGATTATTGTTTCTCCCAGGTATGTCTCCTTCTCAATTCTGCGCTGACATTTTTACCAAAACCAATTTTGACACAGTCTGTTTGTAACAATAGAATATTGTTTGTTAGATTTTTCACTTAAAATAATTTTCTAGTGTTCCCCTCGGGCCTAAGTGTTGTAACCTACAAATATGATACCGTATGTAACATACCCCATATTTACATAATTATTTTTGTTGTTGAATAACTTTAAACATTAAGGATATGTTTCTTTGTTGATTCCTACCTTGATTTAGGTAAGATTTTAGAGTGTGAGCTACATAATTTCTCAACTTATCACCTAATTTAATTCCCTTTAGAAAATGTTACCACATGATAATTTGGCTATCCAAAGATAATTTTTCCCTCCAAGGTTAAGAGGAAACCTATTCTTGTGTTTATTTACAACAACACAAACATACTAACCTTTAAGTTAATGTTACTTACAAAAATGTGAGTCATGTAATGTGGAAAAGGAAAAGGGGATTTTCATACCAGGATATTACATGGATGATAAGTTAAGTCATGCTTGATTCAACCATGGTTTGGTAAGGACATAACCATGAAGTCCTTGTCAACTTTGACAATCGAAAACTTTGCGACGGAATAACATGTCTCTATTTAAATAACTGCATACGTACTAGCCCACCCAGCCAGTTCTGCAACCAATACTATCCTTACTACTCATGGGAGTCACATGTATTTGACATTAAGGAGATCTATAACCAAGACATACGAAGGGGTTGAGTTCTGACTCTAATTGAATGCAAAATTTTTGTATCAATATTCTTGTTGGATTACTGAGAGGGGGGGGTGAATCAGTAATAAAGAAATTTAATCTGTTTTGACCATATAATCCAAGTGTTATATCAATGAAGCATTATCATCCAATAACTGCAGAGTAAATAAGCAATGAACAAATGAACAAACATACACATACACATTACACCAATGTTTTACGTGGAAACCCAAATCGGGAGAAAACCACGGAATGTTTTTTCTTATATGTCTTGAAGAATTGCATTCATTGGAAGCACCAACTTCCTTTGTTTTCCAACTGCAACTGGAAGGAGGCTCCAACCCCCTACTTTCTCAGGCTACAACCTGAGGAAAGCTCCAACTCCCCAATTCTCTATCTACAACTAGAAGGAGGCTACAACCCCCTATGTTCTCCAGCTACAACCAGAAGGTGGCTACAACCACTTCTCCTTGCCCCGTCCTGCCACCCTGAAGTAGAAGTAGAATGATGGAACCACTGTCAACCCGTCACTGTGAGATATACTGTTGTAAACCTGTACCAATAAATCTGAACCATGCATCAACCATGCATCAACGTGTACCTCAACCTGTAATCAACATGTACCATAAACAAGTGCATCAACCATGCACCAACCTGTACCAAATAACTTGTAATCAACATGCACCATAAACAAGTGCATCCAACCATGTACCAAGTATGTACCAATCATGTGTCAACTACTCATCAAATATGACTCATCAATATGTACCAACATCATCAACTATACACCTCATGTATGTGCCAAGTCATCAACTACTTGTCTCAACCATGTACTCAAAATGAACCTCAACCAAAAGTCCTCATCAATTTCATCATCCAAATCTGATTTGTATCTCTGTAATAGACCTGGTGCATATGATCACATTCCTTCAAACCTTCCTTAACTTCAACAACAAGAGACTATCATTTTCATCAAACTTTTCTTTAGTCCCACATGCCTAGTTTTGGATTAGTCAACAACCCTAACTTGAAGTAATCATAACTTTGTACCTGTAATGTATAAAGATCGGAAATTGATACACAATGTTCTTGAGTGTGTTTTATGCATTTCCTCCAGGTTTCACTACTTGGAACCTCTCAGAAAATGAGTTATAGCAAAAATGGCATACCTTGTTGAATTCTGGCTTATTCTAGAGATCGACATTGTAGAGCATGCCCCTCATGGAATATTTTCTTAATTGATCAGAAAATATTACACAGAATACTACATATTGCACCATAGCCAAAATATTTTTTTTCATTGAATTGTGATATGTTATGAAGAAGTTATGATGTGTTTACCTAAAACACCTGTTTTTGACTAGTTTCGGGACTAGCCACAAACCCTATTTTCCACGGAGTGTAAATCCAAAAATACAATGACCCACAAGATGAATTGTTTACCACAGATACTTGGATATGTTTTCTCAATGGCATAGCAATTTTACGGTCTGAATCATTATATAAAAAAAGTTGTGAGATGACCTGTAAATAATATACCTTAGAAAGCACCATCAAAAGAATTTATCCTTCCTTGCATTTTGGCCTTCTTTTCTTCACCTTCCCTCGGAATTTCGGCTTATATATCCTTTGTTACCTCAGAAACCTATAGATATTCAATATGTTCAAGTGTGATTAAAATTATAGAGCCTTGCCTCTTATTTATACTCTCCAAGTAGCTTCCTTAAAAACATCTTCTAGGTCACTTGGCCTCACTTTCCTTATTTTAGGGTTAACCCACTTCTAATTTCTCCTTTAAATTTATTATTGAAATAATTTATTTTGTATTCACTTTGAATTATAATACACTCATTACTTCACTTTATTATTTACCTTTTAAAAATTTCTTAAACCACTTTGACTACTTCGACCTCTTGGGGCTTCTAGATGACATATGAGGGTCCTCCAACTTCGTAAGGCCATAACTCTCAAACCGTGAGGAGTTATGTGATGTTCAACATACCACCAGAAATGGAATGACATGTACTATCCATATATAATAGTATTATCTGAAAATATATCATAACTCATACCATTATCCATCAAACAAACTTGGTTCCATTACCCAAACTTGGGGTCTCCAACTTCTCATGGGCATATCTCTCTAACCGTTAGGAGTTATGTGACGTTCCACATACCACCAGAAATGGAATGACAAGCACTATCCATCTAGGATAGTTTACCTAACAAATTCATTATCCTTCATCTCATTATTCCACAATTAAGCATGGGTTCTCTTACTCCGCAAAGCGTCTTCCCGTGAGGGCTTTCACCATAAGGGGACCACTTTGGAGTTCATCCATCTTTACTTCTTATCAACCATAACAAGACAATAATGAGTCATATTTACATCAAACAATATTGGGTCTTTGTGCTGTGGGACTTTCTTCAAGGGTTGACATCAATGACAACCAACCTTAATCAACAATCTCCCCCTTTGACATTGATGGCAACACTCTGATGCAATACTGAAATCATATCACTCATGCTCCCCCTAGAACCATGCCTCTATCCTCTATATATGATAAATTTTCCTCTGTCCTCTGCATCTGATAAATTTGCTCCCCCTGGAACCATGCCTCTGTCCTCTGCATATGATAAATCTCTCCCCCTTTGTCATCAATGGCAAAGGTATCTTTCCATCTGGGGTTGCTCCCCTTGGCAGAACTGTCCTCTTATGGTGCTTCCTCATGTACATATAAGATAAGCATTCAAAAAGCATTCATTTTGGATTATAAATAACTCCAAGTATTTGGCGAAGATATTCAAAGGCTTCCCATGGAAGTGGTTTTGTAAAGTTGTCTACCACTTGTTCTTGTGTGCCCACATACTCAACTCTGATGTTATTTTCTACAAAATCTTCCTGTAGAAAGTGATACTTGATTGGAATGTGCTTCGTCTTGGAGTGCATCACTGAGTTTTTTGAGATACTCATGCAACTTGTATTATCTCAATATGTTGGAATGGGCTCATCGTACTCAACTTGTATATCTGTCAAAGTTTGTTTCATCCAAAGAACCTGTGTACAACATGTTGTTGCTGCAATACACTATGCCTCGGCTGTAGATAGAGATATTGATTATTGTTTCTTGCTTAGCCATGATACCAAACACTCACCTAAGTAGAACGTTGATCCACTGTTGCTTCATCAGTCATCAATACAACCTGCCCAATCTGCATATGTGTAGGCAATAAGTGATAGATATTTTCCTTTTGGATGCCATAATCCAAACTCTTATGTTCCTTTGAGATATCTAAAAATCCTCTTTACTGCTAATACATGTGATTCCTTTGGTGTTGCTTGAAATCATGCCACCTGTCCAACTGCTTGCATTACATCTGGTCTGGATGTTGTCACATATAGTAGGCTGCCAATCATTGACTTGTATTGCCTCTGATCTGTATACTTCGAATCATCATCTTTGCTCAACTTACAACTGTTTTGCATGGGAGTGATAACTGGTTTGCAATCTTCCATTCCAAACCTCTTTAGCATTTCTCTTATATACTTGGTTTGAGAAATAAAAATTCCTTGGTTGCTTTGACGTATCTGAAGTCCCAGAAAGAAGGATAGTTCTCCAAGTAACGACATTTCAAATTCATTTTGCATGTCTTTTGAAAATTTCTGGCTTAACCTGTCATCATCACTACCAAAAATAATAGCATCAACATAAACTTCAATTAATAAAATATTACCTTGACTTACCTTAATGTAGAGGTTGTTGTCTGCACATCCTTTTCTGAACCCTGCCTGCTGCAGATACTTATCCAGTCTGGAGTACCATGCTTTAGGAGCCTATTTTAGACCATACAAGGCCTTCTTTAATTTGCATACATAGTCTGTGTTCTCTGATAACTAAAATCCTTATGGTTGTTCAATGTAGACTTCTTCTTCAAGTTCCCCATTCAGAAAAGTTGATTTTACGTCCATCTGATATACTTTAACATTTTTGGAGCATGCATAAGATAAAACTAAATGGATTGCTTCCATTCTGGCAACTGGGCCAAATGTCTCTTCAAATTCAATTCCTTCAATATGTGCATATCCTTTACATACAAATATAGTTTTTTTCCTTGTAACATGTCCATCTTCATTCAATTTATTCCTGAAAACCCATTTTGTGTCGATCACATTCTTATTCTTTGGTCTTGGAACCAATTCCCAAGTGTCACTTTTCTCTATTTGATCCAATTCTTCATCCATGGCCTTATTCCAAAATTCATCCTTGTTGGCTTCTTCAAAACAGTTTGGTTCAATTGTAGATAAGAGTGCTAGGTGTGTTTGTTCTGGTGAACATATTTTTCTTCTAGTCTCAACTCCTGCATATTTGTTTCCAATAATCTGATCTGAAGGATGATTCTTCTGTACTCGTTTGCTAGGTGTCTTTGGAGATACTTTCTGAACTTGCTCTTCTTCTTCTGTCAGATTCTCTTCATCTTTATCTTCCTCTTCTACTTTTTTTTCATCTTCTTCTTCGAAAAGTTGTTCCATTGATTTGTTTTCTTCTTCCTTTGATTCTGGTCTACCTGTTTCATCAATTGTTATGTTGATGCTTTCCACAACTTTGTTCAATCTTATATTGTAACACTTGTATGCTTTCCTTGTACTTGAGTAACCAAC
>ML787009.1:418873-431621 GCA_009831015.1 Picea engelmannii | reverse complement strand
AATTAATGAAGGAGAAGTTGAGTATGTGCAATACTCTTGATATAACCGACACACAGTGTCAAAGATTCATGTAGGTTAATTTTAGTTCTACTATGATATAAATTATGTACACTAAATTAGTAACCGATTATTTGCTTTCATATTATAATCTATAGCGGGGTCTAAGACTGGTACTTGTCACTACAGTTAGTACTAAGTTTGAACATATTATTTTGTTTTGTCAACGATATGTTAACTACGTCATCCATAATCTCTCTGGTTATTATGGATGAGAGATTAATTTAATATTTAATTATGGATGAGAGAAAATCATAAAGTGAATATTTAACTACGTCATCCATAATCTCTTAACTACGTCATCCAAGGATGAGAGAAAAATAATATTTAACTACGTCATCCATATTTAACTAATTTAATATTTAACTACGTCATCCATGGATGAGAGAAAATTATGGATGAGAGAAAATCATAAAGTGAATGTTTTGTCAACGATATGTTAACTACGTCATCCATAATCTCTCTGGTTATTATGGATGAGAGAAAATCATAAAGTGAATATTTAATTTTTTGTACTTACAAACCTTTATACAGATCCCATTATGTAATACACAATCATTTATGTAACTACACACCAAACATTAATCTCTATAGAAATTATAAGATACATCTATACAGGTTCACTCCATGTAGCATGCATATATAACTCTTTTCCAACTAAATTATCTATTTTTTTTCTTTGTCTAGATATTTCATAACTACAGTTATTTAGTAACTATTCTACTATACATAGTTCATATAACTACACAGGTTGTTTCCAACTTCCTTTCTCATAATTATCAAAAAAATGCATAATTCCATATTATGTTTAATGACGGTGATCCATTTAACTCCTACATAATGCATGCCTCTATATAAAACTGATTTTGTAGCATACATCTGATTTTGTAGCGCAATTCTATAGCTGCATATTAATAAAGAAATTCAACATATATCAAATACATATGAAAAGGGATCTATATCAAATACATATATGAAATCGTGATGTTGGAAAAACAATCAGAACAACTACGTTCCACCCAACCATAGATCCAGAACAACCACAATTACTTGTCCTGATCACCCCCTAGCCTAGCCATGACTCCATAAGGGAAAACTGAGCATCACTCCTTAGCCATTGTCTCTCTGAACAGTTCAAAAAATCATTTTCCTAACACCATTTTTTTCTCATAACAACAAAATAGTCATTTCCACAACATACTAAGCATCGTCCTGCCTCACACATATGTTGTATATATCCTTTTTTTCCATTTCCTAGGAATTTCGATTCATTTCCCTCCTTGAGAAATTCCCAGCTTTACAAATCTCTGATTTTTAGGGGATGCCAGTGAAAAAACTCAGCTTCTGACACTTGTAAAAATCAGCTCCGAGTTAACTCAAACATGTTCCCCACCCATGGATTCATAGTTAGTTACTTTTAACTTCGTTGTTCCACTAATTTTCCAACAATTAAATTAATAAAAAAATTGCTTGTACATGTGTCCATCAAAAAAGGACAGTTGGCAATTCAAACTCTTTTCCAACTTCAGTTTGAGTAGTTGAGTTGAGTCTAGATGTTGAGTTGGTTTTGTCACCGTGCAACATTGGGATCATCACCATGATAATTTGCATTAGCCTTGGTTTCATCACCAGAATGGTGCATTACCCTTGATTCCTTGATCTAATCCTCACTACACTATGTTTTCGTCAGTTAACTGAAGACTGGTTGATAAGTTAACTCATCTAGCTAGAATTTCACTCCTGTAACTTCCTGAGAAACTAGACTAGGTGGAAATTCACTCCCATAATTGTTGGTGTGTGTCTATATCACTCTAGACCACCACTATGGTGCATTAGTTCTCCTCTAGTGCACATTGATTGAGTTATACAGAGTATATCATGTGTAAATTATTCATTATCCATTACGATTAATGAGAATTCTTCCATTATGTCTCTCTTGCTATTTCTTTCTCAATTTCTCTATGAAAATGTGTGTGGTATTTTCTAGTTAGACCTATTATGTGCAGGTTCAACACATTTACATGGTATCAGAGCCGATGGACTACTAAGAAAAAGCTACACCAAATTGTTTTGCAGGTACAAAATATTGAAGACAACAGAAAGATGGATCTCCCAAAAGAATTCATTTTTACACCTTACATTTACTTTGCATGGAAGGATAAAATAGTCATGCATCTCCAAACCAGAGGATTGTACAGGTTAACCTTGAATACAGACACATAACCGACATCAGCCATAGAAAAATACAAGTATCTAAATCGAATGGATGAAGCATTCAGAACGATTTGCAATCTTATTTCTCTCGATCTCCTTTTTCACATATCTTCCTGTAAAACCCCCAATTAAGCCTGAACCACCTTGGAAGGGATCTTTGGAAAATAGGATGAGATGAGGGGACACATGATGGAAGTGGAATTTCTCACATTGGATACAAAAAACTTCGACAATATCCAAGATTTCTTTACAAAATTCAAGGATTTAATGTCACAACTCAAATCTTGCGGGGTTGATAAATCTAAGGAGGAGAAACAAATGGTTCTCACCATTCTCTTCAAACTTGGTCCTGGATTCTCTTTGTTCATATCAACATTCCATTCAGTGAAATTCACCTCTAGAGCCACCTAGAAGATGCCTTCTCTTGAGGACTTTATCGAATCCCTGACACAAGAGAAAACCAAGCTCATCAACATGGGAAAAATCAAAGGCCCAAAGGCGCATGCACTTACTGTGGAAGATGGAAGACATCAATATAATAAATAAAAAGATAAATACAAAATAAAATCTCATGCACATCCAAAGAAGGAAGGGTACTCAAAACCCTTCACCAATGCCTCCAGATCCAAAAGTGGAAAGGGAAGAAAAGGGGAGAAATGCACATATTTCCATAGAGGATCCCATCCAGAATATGCATGCATGCAAAAAAAAAATAGATATAATGACTCAAATAATTCAGAAAAACAAACTTGGAGATCGCATCCCCGAGGGTGCCAAGAAGAAGAAGCAAGAAGATCAGAATCCCAAGAAAGGAAATTCTAGCCATGTCTTGATTTCCATCAACTCCTCTCCTGATGCTTGGATCGTATATTCAGGAGAATCACATCACATGGCTTCCACAAAATCAGTCTATTCTTCATTGGATGCATGCAAAGTTACTCATATTATGATGGGGGAAAACTCTCCAGTCGAAGTCACCGGCAAAGGAAGGATTGAACTCACCAACAAAATCTTTGAGAATGTGTTGCACATTCCCAAACTTTTTATCAACCTTCTCTCCATGTATCATATGAGGAATTTAGGCACCGAAAATAAATTCATATTCACACCAAATGCAGTGGACATCTATGACATGAAAACCAACTCCAGGGTTTCTACCAGTGAGGTAAACCATCAATCTAGATTGTATACATTTTCTGAATTTATTGAACCATATTCTACTTTACTGCTTACCCATGTTGATGAACGTAGTAAGATATCGTACAAAAGGTTTGGAAATTTGAATTTCAGATATATGCAATATCTTAGGAAGAAACAATTGGTTGATGGTCTACCAGACATCCATTTCTCCAAGGGAGTATGTGAGGGATGTGTTCTTGGAAAACACCCTTAAGAGAAATTTGACAAAGGAAAGTCTCAGAGAGCTTTCGTGCCTTTATATATGATCCTTAGTGACCTCATGGGTCCTTTTTCTCATCCATCAATAAACAAAACGAGGTTTTTTCTCACTTTTGTTGATGATTTCTCATGTTTCACATGGATTGACTTTCTCAGGAAAAAATTTGAGGTCTTTCAACACCTCAAAGATTTCAAAGCCCTAGTTGAGACACAGTCCGGAAAGAAAATCAAATTACTCTAAACTAATAATGGAGGAGAGTATGTCAATCATGAGATCCAAAATATTTGTCATGAGGTAGGGATTCAATTGCAGCACATAGTTCCCTATACTATGCAGCAAAACGGAGTTTCTGAGCGGAAAAACATATCTCTAAAAGAGATGGCATCTTGCACACTGCATGAAAAGTCACTACCATAGAGACTATGGGTCAAAGCACTTAATTGTGCAACATACATCCAAAACAGATCTCCCTATATATCTGTCAAGGATAAGACCCCCTATGAGGCTTGGAGCGACCTCAAACCAAAAGTGACTCACTTTCGTATTTTCAGTTCACGTGCATGGGCTCGGATTCCCTCTGAAAAGAGGAAGGCACTTGATCCATAGAGGACTGAGTATATTTTTGTTGGATACCCCGACGGTGTGAAGAGATATAGACTTATTGATCTTTCCTCGAACTATATCATCATTGAGTGAAGTGTCCAATTCGAGGAAAGTGTCTCGCATGTACCTCAACAACCGCATGCAGACACCTTCATTCTTTCACTTGTCCGAGATGATGAGCATGCACATGTCGAATATTCTTCAGGTGAGAGTTTTTATTCAGAGGAATCAGATGATTCAGATGCAGAGTCAGTACAGTCAGATGCAAAGTCAGAGAATCCAGATGTAGTTGTAGATCCAGAGCAGAGGCCTAAGTTGGCACAAACTACTCTTCAGGATGCAAGGGATCTTCTTGGTGATCCAGCCGATACTAGGAGGACTCGATATGATTTTGAGGAGCCTCCTATTGCACTCACTTCCATTGAACTATTTCCCTCCAGACATCTTTTCTTGGTTCAATCTTCAGATCCATAGTCTTATGGAGAGGCTGTTGGAAATCCCTTTTGGGAATCTGCCATGCAAGAGGAGTAAAACCCCCTCCTCGAGAACCAGACTTGGGATATGGTTCCCCTTCCTTATGGGAGGAAAATTTTCAGATGAAGATGGGTCTACAGGACCAAGAGCGCAGCGTATGGACAACTTAGCAGATACAAAGCCATGCTTGTTTCCAAAGGCTTTCAGCAAGTGCATGGCATTGACTATGATGAGACCTTCGCTCTAGTAGCAAATATGGATTCCATACAATTGGCACTTTCCATTGCGACAGCCAAGGGATGGGAAGTACATCATATGGACGTGAAGAATGCATTTCTTCATGGTGATCTCTCTGAGGATATCTATATGGAGAAACCCTAGGGATTTATGCAACACTCTTCTTTGGTATGTCAACTGAAGAAGTCCCTTTATGGCCTCAAGCAGGCTCCAAGGGCATGGTATTCCAAGTTGGACTCCTCCCTATTGTCACAAAACTTTGTAAATTGTAAATCAGACCCGAATGTCAACATGCTCAGGATGACTGATTCACTTCTACTCTTAGTTCTGTATGTTGATGATTTGTTGATCATCAGTTTCTTGACTTCAGCGGTTGCTGCAGTCAAGAGGATTCTACATGATAGGTTTTTGATGAAGTACATGGGTCCACTACACTTCTTCCCTAGACTCGAGATCAGTTAGGATGCATCAGGAATCAAACTATCTCAGGCCAAGTATGCACGAGATCTCCTTGAGAGATTTCACACGACAGACTGCAAGTCTACTCCGACTCCTTTCCTATCAGGAGTCAAACTTGAGGATGGTGGGGATACTCTATTGGTTGACATCACACTGTATAGATAGCTAGTGGGGAGATTTTTGTATCTCACACACTCTAGACGAGACCTCTCCTATGTAGTTGGCACATTTTCTAGGTTCATGCAAGAGCCGCATGATCTACATTGGAAGGATGCAAAGTGTATCCTCCGATACGTACAAGGCGCCATCACCTTTGGAATTCATTATGAAACAGACTCTACATTATATCTCATCGGGTTTACTGATTATGACTAGGCTGGCAATAACACTGATCGCAAGTCCACATCCGGTTACTCACTCAGTCTTGGTTCCGGACCTATCTATTGGTCAAGCAAGAAGCAGGCTTCTATTTCTCTTTCTTCGGCCGAGGCAGAGTACAAAGGGGTAGTTAACATAACCATTCAGGATATGTGGCTACAGCATTTTCTCACTGAGTTGGGCATTCAGTTTCATCGGTCGATCGTCATCTGGTGTGACAACCAGAGCACTCTGAAGTTTTGTAGGGATCACGTTTAGAGACAGCGAGCGAAGCACATCGAGATCCACATGCACTACATCTGAGACTTAGTACACGAGGGGATCATCGAACTAAAGTTTTGTCCTGTAGCAGAAGAGATGACATACATATTCACCAAGACCTTCACTAAGCAGAAGTTCCACTCTCTGAGAAGTCCTCTTGGAGTGAAGGACACAATTGCCTAGAAACTGTCAGTTCTTCTTTTCACACACATTGTACCTTGAGGGGGAGGGGGGTCCCATGAGGTTTTCCCTCTTTCCTCACTTTATTTTAGTGTATATTTTGTTTTTGGGTACCTAACATGGCCTCGTTGTTGGGACCCATTCTTTATTTTCACCATAGTGATGTTCAAGGGGGGTTTTGGAGTTACTTCACACACACCTAGGATTTCTTTTTCCTAAGGTTTTTTCTTGTTTATTAGTCATTATTAGTCATTATCTAGTATCTTATATTTTAGGAGAGAATATTCCACCTGGAGAATATTCTCTTTAGTTGACACTTCAGTTTGACTAGTTGAGTTGAGTCTAGATGTTGCATTGGTTTTGTCACCATGCAACATTGGGATCATCACCATGCTAATGTGCATTAGCCTTGGTTTCATCACTAGATGGGTGCATTACCCTTGATTCTTTTATCTACTCCTCACTACACTCTTGTTCATACAGTTAACTGAAGAACGGTTGACTAGTTAACTCAGCTAGGTGGCAGTTCACTCCCGTAACTGCTTGAGAGACTAGACTAGGTGGCAGTTCACTCCCATAACTACTGGTGTATGTCCATATCACCCTGGACCACCACTATGGTGCAATGGTTTTCCTCCAATGCACATTGATTGAGTTATACATAGTATATCATGTGTAAATTATTCATTATTCATTATGGTTAATGAGAATTCTTCCATTCTTTCTCTCTTGCTTCTTCTTTCTCAATTTCTCTCTACAAATGTGTGTGGTATTTTCTAGCTAGATCTATTCTATGCAAGTTCAAAATTTTATGGGTTTCGATGAAACATTGACATGGTATCAAAGCTACGCTACTTGGAGCAAGCCAGACAAGCAAAAGAATAAGGAAAATCGGAGTTTCGACGAGAAAAATCCGTGGTCCTACATTTCGACAGTGATTTCTCCCAAAATATTGACTTTTTCAGGAAATGACTCATGTGAGAAGTAAATAGACCCATTTTTCAAGTGCGTTTTCAACTATTTGAAAAAAATCTTCACCAGTTTCTCATAAAGTAAGCCAAAAGATCACCTCCTAAAACTGATACGAATCCATGGTCGTACCTTTCTATAGTGATTTATCCAAAAATATTAACTTTTTGAGGAAACGTCTCACATGATAAGTAAATAGACCCATTCTACAAGTGGGTTGTCAACCTTTTGGAGAAATTCCTCATCGTTTGTGCAAAACTTAAATCGGAAGATTGTCTCCTGAAACTGATATGAATTTTCACTTAAAGTGCCCTTTCTGCAGTGATTTCTTAGTTTTTCACTTGCAGATTGAGAGGAAACTTTTAGAGGTTCTCAGACACAGTGGGAGAGATGGATACGACACCTATTCTACAATAAAACTGGTTTTAATCCTCACACCATACAATTATTTTGATTGGAATCCCAAGGAAAAACTCCAACTCGAAAGGAAAGGACTGTACAACTTGACAACGGGGACAAAAACATAACCTACATCAACAATTGAGAAGATGAGATGGGAGAACCGAAAGGATAAATCCACATGAATTATTCTTGAATTGATTTCAACTTATCTATGGTTTCATGTTACTACATGCAAGACTCCAAATGAGATCTGGACCACCTTGGAAAGTCTGTTTGGAAAGCATGATCAAATGAGAGGTCATATGTTGGAGGTAGAGTTGAATACTTTGGATCCTAAAAGTTTTGATAATATACATGATTTATTTACTAAGTTTAAATCTTTGATATTGAGCTTAACATCTTGTGGTATTGATAAGTCTAAACAAGTGGACCAACTTATTCTAACAATATTGGCCAAGCTAGGACCAGAATATGTTGTCTATGTTTCCACTTTCCATTCAAGAAGGTATTTCATGGGAATAGATTGGAAGATCCCTACCATGGATCGATTCATTGATTCTCTCACACATGAGTAGGAAAAACTCATTCAAATGGGCCTAATCAAGGATTCCAAAGCACATGCACTCACCATGCATGATGGAAAAGGATCATCTAAACAGAACAAAAAGGAGACACGGAATGAGAGGAGGGATATTCCAAACCCTTTAACGATTCTTCAAGTTACAAAGAATCTTCAGATTCCAAGAAGAAGAACAAGGGAAAGAAATGTAGTTATTGCAATAAACTGAATCATGAAGATTCCACATGCATGAAGAAACTGATCAATCTTATGGCACAAGCACTTCAACAAAAAAAAACTTGGAAAATTCATTCGAGAGGGAGTCAAGAAGAAGAATGAAGAATATCCCAAAGCACATGCACTCACCATGCATGATGGAAAAGGATTATCCAAACAGAACGGGAAGGAGACACAGAATGAGAGGAGGGATATTCCAAACCCTTTAACGATTCTTCAGGTTCCAAAGAATCTTCAGATTTCAAGAAGAATAAGAAGTGAAAGCAATGTAGTTATTGCAATAAACCGAATCATGAAGATTCCACATGCATGAAGAAACTGATCAATCTTATGGCACAAGCACTTCAACAAAAAAAACTTGGAAATTTCATTCCAGATAGAGTCAAGAAGAAGAATGAAGAAGATCCTACTCCTAAGAAAGGTAATCATCATGCTTTTGTTGCAATTAATTCCTCATATGATTCATGGATTATAGATTCTGGTGCATTCCATCATATGGCAGTGAAAGAGGAAGTTTTATCTTATTTGAGTCCATGCTCAAGACCCCCTATTCTCATGGGGGATGATACTCCAGTAGGACTAGCAGGAGAGGGGAGAGTGGAACTCCATAATGGCAGTTTTGAGAATGTTTTACATGTTCCAAATCTTTATATGAATCTACTTCTAGTTTATTAGATCACTTAGAAAGGTAAAAGGGTTGAATTTACATCATATTCAGTTTTAGTAATTGGCACGCATGACAATTTCATCATTGCAATTGGTGAGGTGGATTACAAGTCAAGGTTTTATAAATTCACTAAGTTTTCTGACGATGACTCCTCTTTTCTACTTACACATAAGGAGAGTACTTTGCATGCACCTTAAGTGCAACATGCATATACTCTTGTGCTTCCATCAGTTACATACATTAGAGATGATTCCATACACTCATATTTTGTACATGGAAATAAGCACGTAGTACAACTAGATATGAAGCCAGCGACGAAGCTTCAATAGATGCCTAAGAGGGAACAATTTACACTTCAGGAAACATGTGTTCTTGCAGGGAATCCATTGGATTCGAGGAGGAATAAACCTCATCATGAGGAGCCTTCTCATGTACCTTCATATTTTGAACCTCCGATGCCCATGCATTGCTATATGGTTCAATATTTTGATCTACACCTCTACAGTGAGGCTATGGGAAATCCATTATGGAAATCAACCATGCAGAAGGAGTATGATTCACTCCTAAAGAATTAGACTTGGCACCTCGTTTCACTTCCACCAGAAAGGGATATTTTCAAGTGCAGATGGGTCAACATGATTAAGAGGTACAAGGACCGTTAGGTTTCTAAAGGAATTCATAAGATCCATAAATATTTCTACATATTTACAAATAATTTCAGTGGGCATAAGTTTCATACTTTGCAAGATCATCTTGGAGTGATGTTGTTGGGGAATTATACCCTACGGACTAACAAGCTAGGGTTTAAACTTGCATGCAGATCATGACCCTTCAAGAATTACTTTTAACCTTCTACCCCAAACCTAAAACCCTTTTTCACATGCAAACATGGGAAGAACCAACTAACCTTTTTATCGACGGTTGGTGTAGATCCTCCGTTGAGCTTTATCCCGTTGCTTCTGCTGCTCCTTCCAAAAAGCGATCCTGCAATCAAGACAAAACTATGCATGCATGCTATTGTTCTACTAGAGGATTAGAGATTAAACATAAACCAAATGAAACACATAAGACTCGTGCATTTGGGACGGGAAAAGTATATTTTTATTAATCTCAAGATGAATCAACTTACAATGATTATAGAGACCACCCACCGTTCCTCGATCCTGATCCTGGGCTCCTCCTCTTCTTTGTCCTCCAACTGCTTTGCTTGAATTCTCCTAAATCTTGAGGAAAGGCTAAAGGGTTGGGACAAAACGGATTCGGCAATTGGGCAGACTTTGTTTGCTATGATTTTCCTCCTTTGAATAGTACTCCTACCCCTTATTTTATAGGATAGAAGGAGCTAGGGTTTTAGACGAACTCTCGGCCATGCATGGCTGGGAGTTCCAGTTAACTGACCCAAAGCTTTTCGTTCCGTCGGAAACTTTCCTGATTTTTTTCTTTGTTAGGTAAACGCGGGCTGTAGTGGGCCAGCCAGCGTTCCAATGCATGCAGTAGAAGGCCAGCCAGCGTTCCAACGCGCCCAGTGATAGGTTAGGGCGCGGGTTGCTTAATTTAAGTGGTTTTTCAAGGTTTTATTCAGCATGGCTTTGGCAAGGAAGAGACATGAGTTGGTCTGATGCCAGGTAAGCCTGTGTGGTGCATTTTAGGGTTATAATAGATGCCCCCTAATGTGTGAGGTCAGAAGAGAATCTGATGGCCGAAATACATTACCAATTCTTTACCAATCTGTACTGATATGCTGAATGAGTGAGCCCAGGAAGCAGGAATCAGGAGGTGCCATCTGCAAAAATGTCAAATGTCTCACCGAGGCGGGCATACCCATGCTCGGGATAAATCAGAACCATGGCTACCAATCAAATACACTGTAGATCCATGTCAAATAAATATAAAGAGTAGCCGCGAACAATACACAGCGGTGCTACATCTCGAAATCAGAAAGATATACATAGAAAGTATCCATCTCTCAGAAGCTGATTCGGCCTGATGGCTGTACTTCAGAGCTCGAGCAACAACTTCAAAATCTTCTAAACTCGAGTAGGAGTGTAATGTGAGTGTACGAATGCACTACCCAGAGGTCTTTGACGGCTCGTCGGTTGTGGACTTGATAATCTTGATGATCGTACTGAAGGCTTCAGTGATTTCGAACAAAGACTTGATTGGACGTTCAGGATGGTCGGGTATGCGAACAAGAGACACATTGCAGAGGGGCCGACTCAGGCTTAGTAACCAAATTCCCTTGGACAATAGCATGACAAGTGATAAGACTCAGGCAGCATATATGTTAATCATAAGTCTACGAAGAAGGAGGCAACGCAAACTCTCCATATGTTTGGAAGAGTAACCAAACGGTGGAGGACACAACTCTATAACGAGCAAAGCTTCCTAAGGTCGTATTACATCCCAAAGTCTGATGAATCAAATGGACAGATGTGCTTTATCCAAGGGCGACTCATAATGCTGCCAATAAATAAAATACTTTTCCCGTCCTCTTTTTTGGGGTATATTTGATTTTTTTGTTCTTTTTGTTGATTTGGAAAAAAGAATAAAAGAGTATTACGTTACAACGGAGGACCGAGCACAGAAAACATACAAGCACAAGGCACAAGGACAAGACTGATGTTCTAGGAAATGATACTCGGGAAAAATCCTCCAGTGGCCAAAGGTGTTAAAACGCGGACGCAAACTGTTACTAGGCTGATGGGTAAAGGATGCAAATGTAGTTGATAGAACACACAATGGTAATGTCCTTCGATGTAAGTTTAACGAGCCCAAAGAAGGGACACTCGGTGATTTTTCATGTTTAGAGAGTCTGAAAAAGCATAAAAGGAAACTCCATTGGGGTACATTTTTCGTCAATAGTCTAGTCGGTTCGAAAAAGGGGTAAACTAGCACCGATTAGACGTCAATTCAAAACCATTTTAACGAGTGTGAAAAGGACAAGATCACTCGGCGATTTTTTCACTTTTAAGGAGTCTGAAAAAAGCTTAACTATGGACTCCGTCAGGAATGTTCTTCTGGACCAGTTTAACGAGTGTGAAAGAATAAGATCACTCGGCGATCTTTTCAATTTTAGGGAGTCTGAAAAGAGCTTAACTATGGACTCCAGGGGGGGTTTCTTTTTCATAAATTTAGTCCCTCAGGCCCGAAAAAGGAATAAAATTATACCTGAGGATACTCTTCTAAAGAATTGGAATTCGATAGACTATTCCTTTGTTCGTACAGTTGACCGTCCGGACCAAAAAAAGGGGTAAACTACCACCGGACAGACGTGACTTCAAATTTCATTTTAACGAGCATGAAGGGTCACAAGATCGCTCGACAATCTTTTCATGTTTAGAGGGTCTGAAAAGGGCTTAAAAGGAGACCCGTTATGTTTTGGGAGTCCGGAGGGTGAGACAAAGAGTGAAAAATACCCATGCAAATGAGGCTCAAACTCATATTCAGGAAAGACTATGTGGACTCCCGAGCCTACTATGTTGTAACTACCTAGGGCATCCATGTTTGGGAAGCTCTACCACCAAGTTGCGACACTTCTAGAGAAGATATGACGGTTCCATGTCACAACCGGATGGGATCGATCCTATATCGTAAGAACAAAAGGCAACGAGATGCGACAGTGGGGATGAAATCCTACCCTATATGCTCAGGT
>ML787009.1:384730-406321 GCA_009831015.1 Picea engelmannii | reverse complement strand
TGTCTTTCCTATCAAAACATTAAGTAAGAAAAACACAAGCTAAGGATATGAGGCCCTAACTTACTGACTGTGCACCCTAGACTCCAAACCCTGAAAGGAACACTTCTCACCACAGGAGGGGATGACTGCCCCACCCAGGTTGACAGACAACCAGACAGGCCCGCGACTGTCACTGAGACAGCACGCGTTCAAACGCGTGCTGAGCTATAACAGCATGTGGGTACCCATGAGAAGAACTGAAACAGCCCGCGTGTAGGTATAAAATCAAAGAAAAAATCAAACACAGGTAGCCCAGACCTGAAAGAGGCCTCTGGTATTGACAACCAGGGTCTCTGAAAGGCTTGGATGCTTCTACTTCAACAGAAAAGGAAAATTCGCAAAAAGAAAACAAATGCAAAGAATAACCAACACAATAAGGCAGACTGAAAGCAAGACAGTAAACCAACAAGACCCAGACAGGATCCAGAAAGCCCCCTGAGAAGGTACACTTCTGACAGGGAAGAGGAGACTGCCTCTTAAGCTTCCTGGGCTCTACACGCTACTGAAACCACTACAGCAGGCGTTCAAACGCGGGCTGTAGAAGGTTAGGGCGTGGGTTACACGCGTGCAGGCCTTCTGCAGGCCGTGTGTACCTCTGTGTGTCCCGAGAAAATATGTCAAGCAACAATCAAGGAAAACCTGGTATTGATAACTAGGTTCCCTGCTAGCTTTGACCTAACGGAAAAAAAATAAACAAAGAAACTGAAACTCTACTTCTTTGAACTACCCAAGCACCTTTAACTAAATCCGGGAAACCCTAAGAGTAAAATATCCCCAGTGGAGTCACCAATTCTGTTGTTGGGAAATTATACCCTACGGACTAACAAGCTAGGGTTTAAACTTCCATGCAGATCATGACCCTTCAAGAATTACTTTTAACCTTCTACCCCAAACCTAAAACCCTTTTTCACATGCAAACATGGGAAGAACCAACTAACCTTTTTATCGACGGTTGGTGTAGATCCTCCATTGAGCTTTATCTCGTTGCTTCTGCTGCTCCTTCCACAAAGCGATCCTGCAATCAAGACAAAACTACGCATGCATGATATTGTTCTACTAGAGGATTAGAGATTAAACATAAACCAAATGAAACACATAAGACTCATGCATTTGGGACGGGAAAAGTATATTTTTATTAATCTCAAGATGAATCAACTTACAATGATTATAGAGACTGCCCACCGTTCCTCGATCTTGATCCTGGGCTCCTCCTCTTCTTTGTCCTCCAACTGCTTTGCTTGAATTCTCCTAAAGCTTGAGGAAAGGCTAAAGGGTTGGGACAAAACGGATTCGGCAATTGGGCAGACTTTCTTTGCTATGATTTTCCTCCTTTGAATAGTACCCCTACCCCTTCTTTTATAGGCTAGAAGGAGATAGGGTTTTAGACGAACTCTCGGCCATGCATGGCTGGGAGTTCCAGTTAACTGACCCAAAGATTTTCGTTCCGTCGGAAACTTTCCTGATTTTTTTCTTTGTTAGGTAAACGCGGGTTGTAGTGGGCCAGCCAGCGTTCCAACGCGTGCAGTAGAAGGCCAACCAGCATTCCAACGTGCCCAATGATAGGTTAGGGCGCGGGTTGCTTAATTTAAGTGGTTTTTCAAGGTTTTATTCAGCATGGCTTTGGCAAGGAAGAGACATGAGTTGGCCTGATGCCAGGTAAGCCTGTGTGGTGCATTTTAGGGTTATAACAAGTGAAGAACACAATTTCCTAAAAACTGCCTTTTCTTCTTTTGATGCATTGTCTTTTGAGGGGGGGTTTTGTTCCCACGTGGTTTTCCCTGTTTACTCATTGTTATTCAGTATTCATTAGTTTCATTGTACTTGAGTACCTAATATGGCCTAGTAGTCGGGACTCATTTTACTCCATAGTGATGTTCAGGGGGGTGTTGGAGAAATTTCTATTTTCGACACACTAGTTCAGTGGGAGTTAACTGACTAGTTCTATTTTAGACTTTCTATTTTAGATCATCACTATGATGCTATTATGTATGCATGAATTCTTCTATTATGGAATGTTTGTCCTATATATCAGTGTATTCCACTAAATTATTGTATCATATTGATGATATTGATCATCATCTATGTATCAATCATCGGCTCATTGGAGTAGTGTTAATATATTTTCTCATTATTCCATATTGAATCTCTCTTCCTTTATTGATAAGATTTGTTTGTACTTTATTTATCTAGATATCCTATGCAATTTTCGATGAAACATTGACACCTATCCATTCACTAGTCGGGTTTTAGCCTTGAGCTCTACACTAGGAATCCATACTAGCATATTTACAGCATTTGCATAATCTAAGTTAATACATGCTATTGGTCAAAACTAAGGTATTATGTTTCCCTCCCCCTTGGAATAGTATTGACCTCCGTGCTACTAAAAATTAAGAATAAAAATAGGTATGCCTCCTTCATGGTATCCTCTAACTCCCATGTAGCCTCATCAAGACCAAATTGCTCCCATTACAGCTTTGCTTGTCTAATGGATCAATTCCAAGGTGATGCTACTTTCTTTTCAAGGATTCAAAGTGGCTATGTTTAGAACTCTCCCTTTGGTTCCAATTGGGTCACATCCCAATCAATCACATGGTTAGGATCATGTACATATTACTTAAGAAAAGAAACATGGAAAACATCATGATCTTTAGTGTTAGCAAGCAATGCAAGTTTATATGCAATTTTTCCGATCCTATCAAGCACTTAAAATGTACCATAATATCTCGGTGACAACTTGGAACAACTTCCAAGCTTCAAGAAACTCTTCCTCGGTTTCACTTGAGATAAAACATGATCTCCAACATGAAATTCTATATGCACTCTATTTTTATATGCATAGATTTTCTATCCGTCTTGGGATACCTTCAAATTTTGACTAATTTTAGCAACTTCCTAGTCCATTTCCAAGAATATTTGGCCCAAGTACAATTTTTTTTAATAGATTATCCTAGCTCCCTATTGTCCTACACCTCTTTCCATATAAAGCTTCAATTGGACTCATTTCCAATGATTCTTGATGCATACTATTATATGCAAACTCTACCAAGTGTAGATAATCTTCCCACTTAGATGGTGTTTCCATCACATACATGTGAAGCATGTCCTCAATCACTCAATTCACTCTTTTCATATATCCATATGTTCATGGATGGTAAGTAGTACTAAAATTCCATTGGTTGCATGTAATATCCCTTGTTGTTTATTTATATGTTTTTTCCTTGTATTTATGGTTTATGCATTTCTACCAACAATTTGCATGGGTTTGTTATTAATTTTGATGCATCCAAAGGATCAAATAGTGGGTTGTAATATCACTTTACGACTCACACCTTTCATCAATCAGTTGTATAGTGGAAAAACATTTGATAGGAATAGCAAGCAAGAAACTATTCTTTTGTCTTATAAATGAAAACAATAAAAGCACAACTTTAAATGTTTCCAAGTGTACTTATACAACATAGTATGTAAGAGATAGAAATGTTAAATTTGTATCAACAACACAAGTAAATACATAGTTCTGATGGAACATGTAAGTTGTATGTGCTTGCATAATGAATTGGGTTACAATCCTATGGTCTAGTGATGACAGAATAATGGTAAGAAGTCTACAAAATCCTTTGTGCCTCTTGGAATAGACACCTTCAACACACCCAACAAGTAATATGCTTCATACCCAAAAGGGATTTCTCCCAACACTAATACATTCACCCAAAAACCAGTTTAAATGCCCACACAGCCTTGTTGACACACCAAAACTCACCTTTGGTTCAACAAATGTCCACCCAATTAAAAAAAATCAAATTTCCAAAGGGTTGGGTCCTTTCCAAAGAGTAAACTCGGCCTTCATGTTACAAAGGAAATACTACATCCCTCCAATCAACAATGAAGTTGTATTTTACTCTGCGTGTAGTATCAAGGAGGTGCGCCCTCTCTAACAAATAACTCGACCTCAATGAAAAATATCAAAGTAAAATTAAGTGTGCCCTTGGATAGTCAGAACCCAGCCACCAAGAAGGGATTTGACCCACAAAAAAAATGTTTCCATACTGAAGAAGCTCGACCCCTTATATGTAAAACTCCTAGCCTCCAAAATATGGTTTGATTAGCCTTCCAAATTTTCAAACTTCTTCCCAAAACCTTGCACCAAGATATTATTTGTTCAACAATGAAGCTTAATGAGAAAACCGAGTGTTTCCTCTCCCAAACCAGCTAGGGTGTATCGTTGCAACACCAGAACTAGTAAGAAAAGGGTTTCCAAAGAAAACCCTAGTCTCTCTTATCAAGAGTTCTCCAAAATATTTTTCTCGAATGAGATAATGCAAGAATGAGGAGATACTCCTCATTTTCCCCTTTTAATATTCACTTGAGTCTTTTCCCGCTCACTTATTTTATTAAATTAACTTTAGTGGCTCCTTCAATTTTATAATTTAAAAGTTACTTTTCATTATCCTAGGACCCCTATCCCCCTTTTTCCAAATTTAACTTTATAAAGTCTTTCCTAGGTAAGTCATGTCCCCTTGGTCATTGGACGCCTTAGCCCACGAGAACTTATTAGGTTAGAAAACTTTATCCTTTATGACTCCTAATAAAATGGGAACATTAAAGTCCTCTCCATCCAAGATTTCTTGTTCACAAGCAATTTCAATATGGGATGTTGGAGCATTTGTTCTCCTTCCCAAGTAGCATCCTCAATAGGCAGAGCCTTCCACTTAACCAGTTACTCTTTGATGGTCTTGTTCCTCAACTTCCACTCCCTGACCTCCAAAATTTTCTTCGGAACCAGAGTTGATTTCCATTCTTCATCTAGGGGTGGTAGCTTCGTAGACATGAAAATATGTTGCCCCAATACCTTATTGAGACATGAGACATGGAAGACATTATGTATTTTGCATACTTTTGGAAGCTATAGCTCATATGCCACCTCTCGTATACACCTCATGATTTTGTAGGGTCCATAAAATCTAGGCTTTAATTTTTCTTCCCCTTCATTTTGATCGATGATTTCCTATAAGATTGAAGGCATGGGTATACCAAGTCTCCTACTTGAAATCTATACTCCACCCTGTGCATGTCTGCATAAATATTTTGTTGATTCTGAGTTGTTTGCAAATTATCATTCAGGGTCCGTAGAATATCCTGACTCTCCTAAATCCAATCCCTGTCCTTAGGTGCATGGCTATCTCTAAACATTTTATCTACAAATTTGGGTGCATCATATCCATATAGGGCTCGGAAGGGTGTCATCCCAATCAAAATATGATAGGTGGTATTGTAGCAGTGCTCCCCTAAGTTTATCCATTTTATCTATGCTTTATGTTGGCCTGACACATAATTCCTCAAATAAACTTCCAACCACTTATTCACTATCATAGTTTGACCATCAGTTTGAGGGTGGTAACTTGTGCTCAATGTCAAATTTGTTCCTACGAGTCTGAATAACTCTTGCCAGAATCTTCCCATTAACCTGTTATCCATATCATTGACAATATTTTTTGGCAACCCATGTAATCAAAATACCTCTCTAAAGAATAAATTTTCTACCTGTGCTGCTGAATACCAGAAGGGTATGGAGAATAAGTGTGTAAACTTCATGAGCCTCTCAACCACCACATAGATACAGTCCTTTCCCTGCACCTAGGGAAACCCAATGATGAAATCCATATAGGTTATTTCCCATTTTTGTCCACAAATGGGAAGTGGATGAAGTAGTCCATAAGGGTGAGTGTGCTCTACTTTATTTTGTTGGCATATGTTGCATTCTCTTACGAACCTCAACACATCTTTCTTAAGGCACTTCCATGTAAATATTTCTCGGATATTCCTATAGGTTTTCCAGTATCTAGGGTGTCCTGCCAATGGGGAACTATGTGTTGCATGCATGATTTTGTCCTTGATCTGAGTTTCTGGTACAAGTTAGATCCTATATTTTTAATAAATTATGTCATCAATGACTCTGTACCAATCATCATGTGTCTGATTGTCAAGGATCTCACAAGAAAACTGGTTCTTGGAATATTCTACCAAAAAAAGATATTTTCAGTCGGCTGAAATCTCCATGAGGGAGAGAGTGGGTGGTATTCTGGAAAGGGAATCAACTACCACATTATTGTTTCATTTCACATAATCGATCTTAAAATCATAGGCTTGAATCTTGTTGATCCACTTCTGGTGCTGCTCATTCAATTATTTCTTCCCCATGATGAACCTTAGGCTATTGTGAATTGTCTTCACCTTAAACTTGTTCCCCACCAAGTATTCTTTGAATTTTTCCAATGCATGCATAATGACCAACATTTACTTGTCATATATCGAATAATTCCTCTCATACTCCTTAATTTTTCAGCTCTCAAAATCAATGGGATGGTTGTGTTGTATTAACACAACTCCTATCCCAATCCCAGAAGCATCACACTCAAGTATGAATGGTTGAGTGATATCTAGTAAGGCTAGTACAAGACAATATCTCATCACATGTTTCATGATATTGAATGCCTCTTGTGCCTCATACAACCAATTGAAATCCCCTTTTTTAATGATATATGTAAGAGGTGTTGTCAGTTGTGAGAACCCCTCAAAAAATTTCATGTAATAAGTGAAAAGGCCTAGGAATCTCTTCAGTTATGTCACATTCCTGGGGGTAGGTCACTCGATAATTTCCCTGATATTTTATTGGTGTACTAAACCCCATTTTCTCTGATCACATTCCCCAAATAAAGAATCTCAGTCAAGCCAAAATCACATTTAGACTCCTTTTCTTACAGTTTCTATTGGCACAAGGGCAGAGCTAGGGTTCAACACTCAACAACGCACCAAAAAAAACCTAACTACTGACCCTTTCAGTAACACCTGCGAAGCAGGAGAAGTCTCACCTAAGGTAGAAGCAGGGGGGTTACATGACGCAAGTGTCTGTAACCAAGTTGGGACACAGATCTATGATAATAACACTTTGCAGGGTATTCTAGTGACACTTAAAGGTGATATGCATTGGCTTCCTAACCTTAGTAACATCACAGAACATACCCAAAGATAGATCGGTGCAGTAACAATAAATATTAAGAACTTCAACCACTTAACACATAGCACTGCATTATATCTAACATGCATTTATCCTTAACACAAGTAAAGCACTAAGCAACAAAAAATCTATCTATCATACATAATAATGAAAGTACTGAGCAAATTCATAACATAAACAACAAATCACAAAGAAAACCAAATACACAAGATATACGTGGTTCACCCCATTGTCGGGCTACGTCCACCAACTTCTTGGCCTTCTTTATTATTCGTCAATCTCTTACATCACGTCACTCTTGTGCACCAAGCCACAAAGTTCATCTTCACAGAGGACAGGAGATCTATGCACTGAGCACCAGATCCTCCTTCCAAAACTAGGTCAAGGCACAAAGCCAACTTTATATCAAGCACAAAGACTTACACATAGACATTCTCATGCACAAAGCCTTACACATAGACATTCTCATGCACAAAGCCAATCGAATTACTTACACTTAGCCACTTCCCCCCACTACTCTTCTACAATACATTCTTACTTATTTATACTTTTACAATCCCTTACAATAAGGCCTAATCATGGGTAAACCCCATGGGCCAACATCCCATAACCCATTACAAAAACCCTAAAGAACCCCTTATTGGGTCCACATAGCCCGCAAAATAAGTGAGATCCGCGATCTCAACTTTGCCTAGGCACTCCTTCTTCGACCAATGTGTCAAAGTACAAAAAGTGGTCCAAACCTGACCAAGGTTTCCTCAAAAATTGGTCGAGGGAAAACAATTTCCATTTCTACAAAATCCTGAATACTTCATCCAGATACCTAATATGTTCCTCCCAAGTCCTATAAATAAGAATGTCATCAAAGAAGACCAACAAAAATTTCTGCAACTGCCTATTGAAAACGTGGTTCATATAAGACTAGAATATAGCAAGAGCATTGGTTAGCCCAAACAACTTAACCAGGTACTCATAATTCCCATAATGGCATCGAAAAGTGATCTTCTGGATGTCTTGTTCCCAAACCTTGATTTGGTGATACCCTCTATGGAGATCAATTTTGGAAACGTATTTTTATCTTCTTAACTCATCCATCAACTCATCCATCCGCAGAATTGGGTACTTTTTATTTATGGTCTTCTTGTTAAGGGATTGGTAATAAATACAAATTCTCAAGGTGCCACCCTTATTTTTGACCAAAATTACTAAAGAAGGAAACATACTAGAGCTAGGTCGAATGTGACCCATCTTGAGAAACTCCTTGATAGTTTTCTCAATCTCATCTTTGTAAGTTTTGGATGTTGATAAGGGTTGTTTATGACTACTTGGACCCCTTATTCTAATTCTATCACATGATCAAATCCTGTATCTGGAGGTACACCTGGAGGAATGTCACCAAAAACCCTTTGATGTTTAAGAATTAATACCTGAAGATCGTTTGGATGCCTTCAAGGATGACCAGATGGCTCACTGTAAGAAATATAGCACTCAACTGCCCATTATATATCTCCATGCCACATCACTACCTCCATACTATGTGATGACACTATCTTAGGTGGATACTGGTGCATTTCCCGTAAGACTACCTTTTTTCCATCCGGACCCATGAATTTAATTTCCATAGTCCTCTGATCAGTAGTGTATTTCCCAATGGAGTATAGCCATTGAAATCCAAGTAACACATTAGCATTCGACACATCCACCATAAATAAATCATCCATCAAGGTATAATTCCCCATGGTTATTTTAAAACTGGGGATCCATCTAGTGCACTCCATCTGATAGCCACCGGGTATGATCACTGTGAATCCCCCAAACTCCTCCATTGGAATATCTCTCCTATCCACGAAAGATGCATCTATAAAGTTGTGGGATGGCCCACTATCAATCAACACTATAACCTTGTTCCCTTGTAGGAATCCTTGGACTTTGAAAGTGTGGTATCTAGGAAGTCCCTACATGGATTCCATAATAGGACCCTTAGCCTTAGCATGTGATGTCTCATCACCCAATTCCTGGTGTCCCTGTCTAGGTGTCTTGGTGTACAAGTGAGGGTGACTATACATGGTAGTGCAAGAATGACTTCCTTCTCCATTGTTAGATCCCTTTTCATTGTTCTGATTTTGTTTAGATGGCCCCTCTATGGTACTAACTACTAGTTATCCCAATAGGTCCATCATCAGCTTTTGGCCCTTGGACAAATCATTCATCATCTGGAAGAGGCTACCAATTCATGGGTCTCCTTCTTCCCCCATGTACCCCTTTCCCTTATCTGATCCTAAAGATGCTTCCCCTTCACCCAACACCACTTCATCTTCTTGATCTGGTTGAGGTTATGAAGCTCTATCCCTATGTCTCTTGTAAGTGATGTTTTCCTTTTCTTCTGGTCTCATAAATATGACTCAATCTACCTCTCATACCACAATGCAAAGGACCATGCTCTGATACCACTTTAATATCCCTTGCTATTTATTTATTTGTTTTTCCTTGTATTTGTGGTTTATGCAGTTCTACCAACAATTTGCATGGGTTTTTTATTAATTTCTATGCATCCAAAGGATCAAAAAATGGGTTGTCATATCGCTTTATGGCTCACACCTTTCATCAATCAGTTGTATAGTGGAAAAACCTTTGATAGGAATAGCAAGCAAGAAATTACTATGTTGTCTTATAAATGAAAACACTAAAATCACAACTTCAACAATTTCTAAGTATACTTATGTTAGAACATAGGATGTGTAGGGGGTCAAAACACCTTGGTTTTGTCTTGTTTTGAGTCATAGGTTTTTTAATTCTTGGGCTTTGGGTTATATTTCATGTCATAACTCAAATTTTTGGTTTTTATAATAATAGTATTGTTTTAGTCATGGTTTAGAGAATTAATCTCATGGGATTATTCATCATGATAAGAATAAGGGTCCACATGGGTCACACTCTTGGTCTAAAACATCATCATCATGACATGTCTTGTCTTGAAGTTGTACACAAGTTTCCATTATGTCACTTTCCAATCGTTTAGAGGTCAAGTCAAAGGCAAGGTCTATTTTCTACCAACATACAGGAAAGTTCACAACGTACTAAGAAGTACCTCATGCACTTATCTTTCATTATTACAATTTTGAAACGTGTCAAGGATAATTCCATTGTTTTCAACACTTTCATTTAGTTTCATTTTCAAATATTATGTCAAGGAAAAACTATAACAATTTCCTTGAAGTGCTCTACTGGAATATGAAATTGGCACTGCAGACTGGCGCTGCAAAACCTCTATCTACGGATTGTCAAAACCCTTGTCATTTTGAAATCAGTTTAATACCCAGTTTTAACTAGTTGTAGGATATCCCTCTCAGACATGGAAAATATGGTCAATCCTTTATAGAATCGAGCTCAATTGCTGATGCAACCACACTCCCCGGAGCACGCCCGCTCACACAAGATCTTCTTTCTTCTCGGCCCGAAGAACTCCATGTCTCTTCTACTCCCTATCGGGAAGTATATACCCACATATTCTCTTCTCCTGCGCGATCCCCTTTCCTTGACTTATCGGAGGATCGGAACTCGCGACTTCGCAAGTTCTATGTTGATCCCTGGGTTCTCGAATCCCTGAGACCCGATGGCTTTTGTCAATGCTAACTTTCTCTCACTTTATCGGGATTTATGTCCTTATCGCAGTTTCGCAACTCGCGATATCGAACACTTCACTTTACCGACTCCCGACCCGCGATATGCCGAAGCTCCGACACACACGTGAGTTGTATCCTCGACTCCCCGTCACTTCTATCGGGATATTGGACTTCGTGGGATCGCGAATCCGGATGTCGATGGATCGATACTTCTCGCCCCGAAACCCCGACGAGTTACGCCACCTGTCCTCCACTCACTCTCGTGGCCCCACACTGCTATGTCACCGTCGGGATATCGCGGATCGCGATATCCAAGTTACAAGAGTTTCTTGTCTTTGAAAACTCTGATTCTCCGATCCTTGACTTCTCAAGACCTCCTGACACGCGTCCTTACTGATGGACGGTTTTGGGCTTGTCGGGATATCGCGGATCGCGATATCGTAACTTCTGTTACAACAACTTGGTGCTTAGACTCGCGATATGCCGATATGCAATGTCACATGTATATCTGACGGTCCTTCTATCTCAGATCGGTGGCTCTGCTCCCTCCTGAGCTTCGAACCTCTTCCACACTTACACTGTAACCTCCCTGCACCTCCGTGAGATCCAACGGTCCACGGAACTTCGTGAAATATCCTCCAAAGATTTCGTCCGTCCGTTCTCCCTTTGATGATTTTGCGAAAGGAAGAAGTATCTCCCCACGAGACTCTCTCACCTACTCGCAAACCCTTCAATGCTTCCCTCAGACTTTCAATAGCATCTTCCCTGTGCTTATCCTTCAGTGAATTCGAAGGCCTACTCCTCCTTAGCTTTCCCCAACTTCAGTCTCCAAAAGAAACCTTACACGCACTCCTTGCGGAAAACTTGCAACAACGTCGAAGTGTTGAAGTCACTTGACTCTGTGCACTCCTGCAGCAGCAGTCTTCAATACCCTTGCTTATAATCGCAACTCTGAGTCTTAGTTTGGCCTGCGCACTCCTTGCATGGCTCTGTGCCTAAATGCACCTTTGAGGAGATGAGAACAAAAGCTATCTCTAATTGAACCCTTCTGTCAACGCACTCCTTGCGGACAATTCGACTACACTCCTTGCAGGAATCCTCTGGCTCAAATAGAGAAACAATTGAAACTCATGTCTTCCTCCCTTCAAACTTCAATTTAATCATGAAATCACATACACAGCATATAAAAGCAAATGTATGACATGAAGCAAACATTCATGAGCATAACATCATAAATACACAGAGAATAACACAAACCATGAAATTGAATCAAATCTCTTTCTATTAATTCAATGTCTGTACATGGGTGTTCTTCATACAGTTCTCTGCATGCTCTTTTCTCTTTCTGCTTCAATAATAATAATACAATGTACAAAGGAGGGTGTCTATATCCGTTTTCCCTCTTGGACTCTAAGCTATAAAATCTAGAATTAAATTCCTATCTAACAGCATTAAATCTATTAAATGTCGACTATCTACTAAGGACGAGAGCTATCCGCTCAAGGTCCATTACAATACACAAGTGGGCCTCATCTTAAATGATACATTTAAGATCGCGCAACAACTTCCAAGTGAAATTCAAAAAATAAATTGTGTTGGCTTGTCCAGCTGTCTCCCACTTCCGCGCTGGCTCGCTTGACGTGGGCGATGCTCCTGCACCATACTCCCTCGCTTGAAAAATTTCATGGGCTCCTGTCCATGAGTTCCTGCACGGTTTGTCCATGCTTCTGTATTACTGCTTCGCTCTCCCAGATGGCATCTTCCACTAGGTGTCCCTTCCATTTGACCAGATACTCATAGTATTCCTTTCTTTGGGTCTTCTTACCCACTCTCCTGTCCAGTATGCATTCCATCTGCGGCTTCTCTACAATTGGTAATTGCTTCACCCACTGGATCACTGGTTTCTCGGTTCCAGTTTCTGCTTCTCCAGCTCTGTATGGGTATAAGTCTGCGATATTAAATATCGGAGATATTTCGATGCCATCCAGCAACTCAATCTCATAAGCATTTTCTCCGAATTTTCTCAAGACCTTGCATGGCCCGATTTTCTTCATCTTTAATTTATTGTATGTTCCCCTAGGGAATCTTTCTTTCCTTAAATGTGCCAGAACTAGATCACCAACTTCAAACTGAAGTTGTCTCCGATGTTGATCTACTATGTGCTTATACTCCTGGTTCGAATCCAGCAGTCGTTGCTTCACCTTGCTGTGAAGTTCTTCCATCGCCTCAGGGAATTCTTCTGCGCTTGCTCTGCTAGTAGCAGTCTGTTCTGAATCCCTCAGTTTAGATACTCCTCTTGGCTACATCCCATATACAACCTAAAATGGACTCTTCCCTGTACTTCTATTCACTAAATCGTTGTATGAAAACTCTGTCTGCGGCAATATGTGGTCCCAACTGCTGTGGTGCTCTGTCACCAAGCTTCTCAGCAAGTCTCCCAGACTTCTGTTGACCACCTCTGTCTGTCCATCCATCTGAGGATGATAAGATGAACTAAATGCCAAGTTAGTTCCCAGCTTTTTCCATAGTTTCCTCCAAAAATGCCCTACGAATTTGGTGTCTCTATCCGAAACAATGTTTTTCGACAATCCATGAAGTCGAATGACCTCTTTGAAAAAAAAGTTCGCGATGTGAGTCGCATCGCTAGTCTTCTGGCATGGGATGAAGTGTGCCATCTTAGAAAATTTGTCCACGACCACAAAGATTGAATCTACACCTCTTTGCATCCTCGGTAATCCCAACACAAAATCCATGCTTATCGCCTCCCATGGCCTCTCTGGTATGGGCAATGGTTGATACAAACCTGCATTCTGCTTTCTCCCCTTCGAATGTTGGCAAATTTTTCATCTGTCAACAAACCTCTTGACATCTGCTCGCATCCCTGGCCAAAAATATGACTCCTTCAGCTTCTCGAATGTTTTGTCATGGCCAAAGCGTCCTGCTAATCCACCACTGTGTTTCTCCTTTAACATATTCTCCCTCATGGAGCATTTCGGAATACACAGTTGATTGCCTCTGAACAAAAATCCTTCCTGGATCATATAATCTATCCAAGGACTTCTGTCTCTGAGAACTGGATTCTCAGTTGCTTCATACGCTTCTGCAAAATCTGCATCTCCTGCGTACATGTCCCTGAGATTATCAAAACCCAAGGTTTTGACTCAGAACTCCTGCAACAATAAACACTTCCTGCTCAAAGCATCATCCACTTTGTTAGCAGTACCCGAAATGTGCTTAGTTACAAATGTGAAATTCTGCATATACTCTACCCATTTTGCATGTTTCTGATTCAACTTCCCTTGTTGAGTCACAAACTATAATGCATGATTATCACTGTACAATACAAATTCCTTTGGGATCAAGTAATGCCTCCACTTTTTCAACGCCTGTATGATAGCATAAAATTCTTTATCATACGTGGATTACTTCAGTTTCGCTTCATCTAGATTCTCGCTGAAATATGCAACCGGCCTGTCTTCCTGACTCAAGACCGCTCCTATGGCAAACCCACTGGAATCACATTTCACCTGAAATGTCTTCAGGAAATCCGGCAGCACCAAAACCGGTTATTTCGTGATCTTTTGCTTCAACAGATTGAATCTCTTCTCAGCCTCTGTTGTCCAGTGAAAAGACTTATGCCGCTTCTTCACTGTATCCATCATCGCTGTGCTAATCCCACTGAAATTCCTGATGAACTTCCGGTAGAAACTAGCCAGTCCATGAAAAATTCTCACCTCGAACACATTTCTCGTTGATGGCCAATTCTTGATCACTTCTACCTTATCCGGATCCATCCTCAACTCATTAGCCGAAACAAAAAAACCCAAATAAATGAGCTCTGTCTTCATAAATGAGGACTTCTTCATATTAATCAACAGCTTCTCCTGTTGTAGCTTCTTCATTACAATGGCCAAATTGTTCAAGTGTTCTGCCACTGACTTACTGTAAATCAGTATGTTGTCTAAACACACAATGACGAACTTCCCGATGAACTCCCTCAGGACTTCATTCATCAACCTCATAAATGTACTCGGTGCATTTGTCAAGCCAAACGGCATGACTAGCCATTCGTACAAACCCTCGTTTGTCTTGAATGTTGTTTTCCCCTCATCGCCTTCTCTCATGCGAATCTGGTGGTATCCGCTCTTCAAATCTATCTTTGAAAAATACTTTTCCCCGCTCAGGAAATCCATCATATCGTCCATTCTCGGCAATGCGAACCTGTACCTGATGGTTATCTTGTTGATCACTCTTGAGTCGGTACACATCCGCCAACCTCCATCCTTCTTTGGACTGAGTACTGTTGGAACAGCACATGGACTCAAGCTCTCTCTGACCAGTCCTTTGTCCATCAAATCCTGGACCTACTTCTTGACCTCCTCATTTTCCTGTGGCGTCAATCTGTACGTGGATTTATTCGGAAAACTGGCCCCTGGTATGAGGTCTATATGATGACTCACACTTCTCATCGGTGGCAACGAACAAGGTAATTCGTCCACTATGATGTCAGCGAACTCTTCCAGCAGTTCCTGAATCTCATCTGGAAAATCATCCACTCTTGTGCTAGTCAGAATAATCCTCGGCTTTCTGACAACAAAGAATTGTGGATCTTCCTTCTTCTTAACCTCTGTAAGAAGCTCCTTCCCACTCATGAGATGTACAGTGTTGCTTACCTCCAACTTCACCTCCTTATCCTTTATCGGAAGCAACATATGGGTTCTCCCATTCTTCTCCAGGGTATATGTGTTCATTCTCCCATCATGAATCACATTTTTGTCATATTGCCATGGTCTACCCAGCAATAGATGACATACATCCATGGGAATAACATCAGATAAGATCTTATCATTATACCCACCTATTTTGAATTCAACCAAGCATTGTTTAGAAACAGTTACCTGGTGTCCCTTCTATAGCCACGAAACTCTGTATGGAATTGGATGATCAGTCGTCTCCAGCTCCAATTTCTCTACCATCTCTATAGATACGAGATTATCCGTGCTACCACTATCAACAATGACCTTTCACACCCTGTCCTTGGTTTTGCAAGTTGTCCTGAACAATCTGGTCCTTTGGACTGAGCTTTCCACCTCTTTCTCGGGTGTCAAAAGGACTTTTCGCATCATAAGCGATCTTCTGCCTTCAGCGTCTTCTGCCTCAACATCCCTCCTCTCCGCTTCAGTGATGTGAGCTTCTCCGATGTCTTTCTTTTTCTCTGGACACTCGTAAGACTTGTGCCCATTCTTTCCACATGTGAAGCATGTGATTACTCCACCTCGGCCTCTTCCTCTGCCTCTAGTACGAGGAAAATTATTGCCATCAGCATATCCTCCGCTCTGCTCTGTATGCTTCCCTTTTTGTTCAATATATGGCCCTCTCTGTGAGGTTCCTCCTCTTTCAACTTTACCCTGAGGTTTCTTCCATTCCTCTTTGGGTTTCTAGTATTTGTCCTGGGCAACTGCCTTGCCTCTGGGATGACTCCTGCCTCGGCCCCTCTATCCTTGCTTTCGGCTCAGCTTCTCCTCAGCTTTCAGAGCCAATTGATAAGCATCTTCCACCGTTCGGATGGTAAGCATGCTTAATTCATCTTGAATGTCGTATCTCAGACCATTCAGATATCTAGCAACCTTCTCATCATCACTCTCTCGATGACCTTCTCTGATGTTCATTCGATAGAATTCCTCAGTGTATTCTTTCACTGTCATCAGCTTCTGTCCCAGGTTTTGCATCCTCCTGAACAAAGTAATTTGGTAATCTCTTGGGATGAACTTCGCCTTCATCTTCGCAATCATTCGGTCCCAACTCTTGATTTTCTTCTTAACTTTGTAGCGTCTGTCAGCTTTTAGCTCATCCCACCATAATGTTGCATGTCCTTTCAATCGCATGACAGCATGCTTGACCTTCTTATCCTCTTCCACATCTTCATAATTGAAGTATGTGTCTAGAGCTCTAATCCAATCTAGCAGCTCCTCTGCATCCAGATTTCCCTCATAAACTGGAATATCCATTTTCGCTTTTGCGCCCATCCTGGAAATAGCTTTAATAAATCACTCAGTTGATGCATCTTCGGCTGCAACCTCCTCCTCGCGTTCAGCCTCAATTTCACTGTCGGAGTCACTCAGATCCCCTGCACCAGTTGTGCATCTCTGAGTTGTCTCCATGTCCTCGAGTCTTTCTCGGAGATCTCTCATCTGTCTCTCCATTTCTGGATTGACTACCTGCCTGCCTCTTCTTCACACCTCCGTGTCTTATGGATCAGGTGACTGTCTTTCTCTCCTTGGCGGCATGGTGAATTCTCTTTCTCTACTACAGAAAGCAAAGAAATATTCCCGCTCTGATACCAAACCTGACGCAACCGCACTCCTCGGAGCACGCCCGCTCACACAAGATCTTCTTTCTTCTCGGCCCGAAGAACTCCAAGGCTCTTCTACTCCCTATCGGGAAGTATATACCCACAGATTCTCTTCTCCTGCGCGATCCCCCTTCCTTGACTTATCGGAGGATCGGAACTCGTGACTTCGCAAGTTCTCTATTGATCCCTGGGTTCTCGAATCCCTGAGACCCGATGGCTTTTGTCAACGCTGACTTTCTCTCACCTTATCGGGATTTCTGTCCTTATCATGGTTTCGCAACTCGCGATATCGAACACTTCACTTTACCGACTCCCGACCCACGATATGTTGAAGCTCCGACACATGCATGAGATGTCTCCTTGACTCCCCGTCACTTCTATCGGGATATCGGACTTCGCGGGATCGCGAATTCGGATGTCGATGGATCGGCACTTCTCACCTCAAAACCCCGACGAGTTACGCCACCTTTCCTCCACTCACTCCCGTGTCCCCACACTACTACGTCACCGTCGGGATATCGCGGATCGCGATATCCAACTTACAAGAGTTTCTTGTCTTTGAAAACTCTGATTCTCCGATCCTTGACTTCTCAGGACCTCCTGAAATGTGTCCTTACTGATGGACGGTTATGGGCTTGTCAGGATATCGTGGATCATGATATCGTAACTTCTGTTACAACAACTTGGTGCTTTGACTCGCGATATGCCGATATGCGATGTCACATGTAGATCTGACGGTCCTTCTATCTCAGATCGATGGCTCTGCTCCCTCCTGAGCTTCGAACCTCTTCCACACTTACACTGTAACCTCCCTGCACCTCCGTGAGATCCAACGGTCCAAGGAACTTCATGAAATCTCCTCCAAAGATTTCGTCTGTCTATTCTCCCTTTGATGATTTTGTGAAAGGAAGAAGTATCTCCCCATGAGACTCACTCACCTGCTCGCAAACCCTGCGATGCTTCCCTCAGAATTTCAATGGCATCTTCCCTGCGCTTATCCTTCAGTGAATTCGAAGGCCTACTCCTCCTGATATTTCCCCAACTTCAGTCTCCAAAAGAAACCTTTCACGCACTCCTTGCGGCAAACCTGCAACAACGTCGAAGTGTTGAAGTCACTCGACTCTCTGCACTCCTGCAGCAGCAGTCTTCAATACCCTTGCTTAGAATCGCAACTCTGAGTCTTAGTTTGGCCTGCGCACTCCTTGCACGGCTCTGTGCCTAACTCCACCTTCGAGGAGATGAGAACAAAATCTATCTCTAATTGAACCCTTCTATCAACGCACTCCTTGTGGACAAGTCGACTGCACTCCTTGCAGGAATCCTCTGGCTCAAATAGAGAAACAATTGAAACTCATGTCTTCCTCCCTTCAAACTTCAATTTAATCATGAAATCACATACACAGCATATAAAAGCAAATGTATGACAGGAAGCAAACATTCATGAGCATAACATCATAAATACACAAAGAATAACTCAAACCATGAAATTGAATCAAATCTCTTTCTATTAATTCAATGTTTGTACATGGGTGTTCTTCATACAACTCTCTGCATGCTCTTTTCTCTTTCTGCTTCAATAATAATAATACAATGTACAAAGGAGGGTGTCTATATCCGTTTTCCCTCTTGGACTCTAAGCTATCAAATCTAGAATTAAATTCCTATCTAACAGCATTAAATCTATTAAATGTCGACTATCTACTAAGGACGAGAGCTATCCGCTCAAGGTCCATTACAATACACAAGTGTGCCTCATCTTAAATGATACATTTAAGATCGCGCAACAACTTCCAAGTGAAATTCAAAAAAGAAATTGTGTTGGCTTGTCCAGTTGTCTCCCACTTCCGCGTTGGATCGCTTGACATGGGCGATGCTCCTACATCAATTTCATACCATGTTGGACTGCGAACTGATACTTATGCTGCTAAACCCCTGTTTTTACAACGTTGCATTTTTGCCTGTCTGCATTTTTTACTCAAAGGCTCAATGGTCGTCCCTTTTATCTTTTCTTTGGAAATTGTCTTTACTTCATATAATTGTTTTGTGCAAGTGTTTGTAAAAAGTGAACTCCAGGAAAACCAGCTCCGCTATCAAACCCTAAAATTAATGTTTACCTTGTTTTTCACATACCAACTATCATAAGAGCTTACATAAAGTGTTCTTCAAGTAGTGATTATGGACAATCAACAAAACAAGAAGACAAGGGGAGATATTGTGAGGACTGAACCATATGACATGAAACTCATTAAATCTAAACCATTTTTCAGGGAAGCTTTGCAGAGGGTAGTTTGTCTCAATTTTTGTCAAAATATGCAGAGAGGACATCCTGAAGTGGCCAAGGAGTTTACACTTAATTTTAATGGAAAAAAGACTGAGGGGATGTTGGAGTTTGAAGTTTCAGATAATTCTATATCTGTAGCAACATAGGTACCTGACTATGGTGATAAATGGTTTAAATCCATGTCATTAAACTCTTCTTTCTCAAAATAATTCCTTAAGCCCGATTATCAAGAAGACAACATGTCTAAAGGAGTGCCCAGAGGTCACATGATGAAATGTTTTGACAAGATGCTCAGGTTCATACAAAGGTACTTCACATGTGAAGGGAGGTTCAATATGGTATACCAATACCACATCATATTACGGTTACACTTCACTGGAAAATAAACCATGAACCATCCATTCTATATTTTCAGGAGTATTGGTAAGATGTCAGACAGAGTTTAGGCTAAGTCAAAGCAGGTAGATACCACTTTTTTTCACTCTGGTCTAATCAAGATGTTAGTAATGGAATAGATAAAGAAAACTAAACCTGACTGAGAAAATTTCCTAACTACAGCACATTTTATGTTAGATATTGCTCCTACACCACAGTCCAAAAGACAAACTCCTGCCCCTGTTGAGAGGACTGTGCATTCAGATTCAAGCAAGAAGAAAAGAGTGATTAGGAGTGATAAATCTATCAGGGTTACTAATGAAGAAGAAACATGTAGTCCTTCACAACCTCCTAATAGATAAATTTCACCTGTGGAAAATCCTATCCCCATGGATATTCCTTCAATCAAACCAAGAATCTTGAAAAGAAACAATATTGTATTTTCCCCACTAGTTGTTGCAGACAAAGTCCAACCTAGAATATATTTTACTAGATCATTAGGAAAGCATGATGTCCTCATGAAGGATGATATAATAGAGACTTCATCCCAACAAAAACACAAATCTCATTCTTATAAGCATCCCACATAAGTTATTGACATCAACACTCCTCAGCATGAAAGGAACCCTACCTTCAAAAGGCTCAAGAGGCAGCTCAAGGAAGAAAGAGTTGAAATTGACAAGTTGAAGAAGGAAGATTTAGGTTCCATGATAAAGCTAAAGGAGATGTTGGACATGTATGAGCAGATAATTGATAAAGCAAGGTTCATGGCTAAGAGGTTTTTTCCCCTTCACAGGAAACTCAAGAATGTTTATAGGAAGAATAGATCCTACCAAGATGAAATCAGAAAATTGAAGGCAGAGTTACAACCTTTCAGAGAAGAAGTGGAAAAGAAGAAATTAGATATGCTAGCCAACGTGTCTACCAAAGGAAGTTCTAGAAAAAAAATAAAATAAAAATGATTTGAATCCATTAAAGGCCTTGCTTACTGGTGTGTATTTCATGGAAGGATTTTTTATTGACATCTTAAACTGAGTTTTACATCCATTTTCCACATTTATAAGAACATTATCCTTTACATTCTGATAGGTATTAGTATTACATCTACAATAATCTAGGCTTGACTTCTAGTGCTAACATGTTAGGAACCAAATATCAATATAGCATAGAAAAACCTCAAAATAAGTACTCAACGCCTTGAAAAAGAGATAAATTTAGATAATAAGCCTCTTCGAGGAGGAAACCTCCTTATTCCAACACAAATGTCCAAATACAAGATGATTCCAAATGAAAATGTCTCCTTGGTATATATAGGAGACTAAGAGGTATAATTACAACTAATGGACTAAATACGACATAAATAAAATAACATTACTAATGTAATATGCCCCAATTAAGGGGTAATGAGCCACTATTTAGGGCTTACATGCCCCTCCCCTTGAGACAAGTGTTGTCCGCAATGCTTGAGTAACTCTGGATGCTTGAGTATAAAAGACTCATCTTCCCAAGTGGAATCTTCAGCCGGTAGTTTCCTCCATTTAATGAGATACTCTTAAATGGATCTATTCCTCAACTAGAGAATTCTTGTGTTAGTGATGGATTCAGCCTCCAATATGATTTTTCCTTCCTCGTCAAGTTCTGGAAATATAGTTTGAACTCGGATATTGTCACCTATAACCTTCTTTAATCATGAAACACGAAAAACTGGGTGTACTCGTGAAGATGCAGGCAACTCCAATTTGTATGCCATAGTACCAATATTTTGCAACACCTTATAAGGGCCATAGTACTTTGGTGATAATTTATTATCCTTCTTGGATTTCTTGAGGGACATTTGTTTGTATGGTTGTAGTCTTAAAAACACCCAATCCCCTACTTCAAAACTTCTTTCACTACGATGTTG
>ML787009.1:348164-380688 GCA_009831015.1 Picea engelmannii | reverse complement strand
ACTTAGCTTCTGTTGAATCCATCATCTCTTGTAGTTCATCTTTTGTTATTGTCTTCTTTTGTAAATCATTTATGTCCCTACACATTTCTTCACCTTCATCAAGAGTCCAAGTAGGATTGTCTGGAGGCTTATTTGGTGTAGAATTTCCCTTTTTTGGTGGCACGTTGGCCAAGTATCACTTTAAACCTTTATTTTGAGGTGATTCTGCTAGACAATCTTCCTTTTATTTTATCTAATTTCGGCCCTTCTGAGTATGAAATTTTATTTTTTTTAGCTCTCTAATATTTATTTTGTGCAATGCCACAAGTCTGATCAAAATTGGATGTGCCAAGTGGAATTTATGGTAACTTCCCCACAACTTGCTGATTTTTTGCCTTCCCAAGAGATATCACTTGTATAGCGTGCCCCACACAAAATAATTGATATACAATTCTAAAACTCGTACCATAACTACTACAGGCTATCCACTATCCAATTCAACTAGTATCACTCAATTTGGATACTCTAGGAAGACGTTATGATTGTTTTACCCCGAACACATGCTTGAGGATAGTCCATAGGACTAGTCAGATACCCTATATTCCGCAGGGTGTATCTAAAAATGTAAGATGACCCAGAAGATTAAATTGTTACCACAGATACATTACTAATTTCTATGAATATACTCTAGATTTTAGTGTCTGAAACGTTACATAAAAAAAATTATAGAGAAAATTACGCAATGACTCAATTCAGGATGATTCCAAAATCCTATCTTACAAAGGTTGTATCTCTAAAATTATAAGGCCTCGGGAGCTGAAATTTTAACCCAACATACCTTGATTTGTATACTAAATATCCTCCAATCCGTTCCTTATGAATCGTTGTAGAAAAAAAAATTATAGCGAAAATTCCAAGGTGTCTCAGATGTATCAGTGAAACCCCAAGACCTTGAGCTCTAATACCATATGTTATGAACCAAATATCAATATATCATAGAAAAACCTTAGAATAAGTACTCAACACCTTGAAAAAGAGAGAAATGCACATAATAAGCCTCTTCGAGGGGGCAACCTCCTTATGCCCACATAAATGTCCAAATACAAGATGATTCCAAATGAAAATGTCTCCTTGGTATATATATAGGAGACTAGGAGGTATAATTACAAATAATGGACTAAAGCCAACATAAATAAAATAGCATTAATAATGTAATATGCCCCAATTAAGGGGTAATGAGCCACTATTTAGGGCTTAACGTAACATTTTTACAACTACAACACCAACACTATCTTTGGAAGATGCACCATCAAAATACATTTTCCAAGTTTGAGCACCATGTTTATATGTCTCACATGTTGTTGGTGATTTATTTTTTATTTCCAATGGTGACTGAGAAAAATCAATAAGATGCAAAATTCTATATCCTAAATCAGTATCAACAACATAGATGGGATGTTTTGTTGGATTGTCGTCATCACTAATGATATATGCAAGTTGTACTTCTCTATACAACCTTCTATGTTCACCTCCAAATACTGGTGTGGTAGCATAAGAAAGATCCATTTGTAATGTACCTCCTAACCTTTTGATCCATGATCTAGACAACGACATCCCAAACTTGGGAGGAACATTTGCAACTACAATATCCATGACTATCCTCTTCATAGGTAGTTGAAAAAGAGAGACAACCAAATATTTAATCACTCCAAGGAATTTTGTTTTTCATGAGTCAAAGGAATACAAATCATAATACGATTTATTAATTTTCAGACACAATTAATCCATGACATCCTTAGGAATCAAGTTATGAGATGCACCTGAGTCCATAAGGTAATTGTGTAAGATTTTATCATGGACATTCAAAGAAGTGTAAAAGGGAGGAGAGGAGTCATCTCTTTCTTCTACCAATGGTCCCAATATAACTATAGGTTTCTCATCCTGCAAGTTAACTGAGTTTGTTGAATGGAAAGAAGATTAATGCTGCGACATTTTTGAAATATATTTCTTGAAATCATCATTCTTTATCAACTCTAGGAATTGGACATGAATTTTGATTTTCTAGATTTCATTCTCAAAGTTAAAATAGGATTAGGACTTCATAATTTCCTTTCTCTCTTGAACATGATATTTAATGATGAGTTGATTGTTTTTTTCTTATGTTCCTTTATTTGGTGCAACCATTGTTTTGGAAGGAGTAACTGATGTTTTAGGTTGATTAGATGTACTTGGTTTTCCCTCTTTTTGTTTTGACCTCAAATTGTATTTTTTTTTAGTTTCATTCACTTTTTCTCCTTTACTTAACTCATTCAGTTGATTTCTCATTAGAGACTCTTCATAAGAATATTGGGTTAAATGAGGGGAAGAAACTATGTCCCCCAAACAATGGATTTCATGATATGCTTCTTCATTATCTCCTTCTTCATCATCAACCAAATTGTTTTGTAGAGGGGTTTGAACCTTATGATCCTCTCTATTTCTCTTATCCTTCTGAAGAATTTGAGGTGTATTGTTTTGTCTTACAAAATTGTTTCTATTTACAAAATCTTAGGGGTTTCTATTTTCTTGTCTCCCAGCTTCAAGTTTTAATTTTTTCATTTCTACAGAAAGTGACTTAACTAACTTAGTCAATTCATCAACCTGGGGATTAGTTCCTGAAGCATCAGAAGATGAGGCTTATGCCTTTTGTTTTCTTCTATCCCTATCATATTTCCCTCTTAACCTATCTTCTTCCAATATGTTTGATTCCACCTCTAGAGAAACATCTTGCATATGGGCTAATGTTGTAGACCATCTTTCTCTTAATAAAAGAAAAACTTATGGGTCAAAGGCACTTGCATAGGTTATTTTAGTAGAATTTTTAGTATGTTTAATATCAATAGGAATTTTTTTATACATCTTGTTAAATCTCTTTGAAAAATATGGCACTGATTCACCCTCCTTCCTTTTAAGATCACCAAATTTCATGATGTGATATAAGAAGTCTTTTTTGTCACCCCAATGTCTTAAAAAGGCATCATCTAGGGCTTCAATTATAGGATCTAGACTTCTAAACCACTTTATATATTCTCCATCAATACTTTGCACAAAAACCCCCATCCAAACATCTTCATTCTCAATATTCAAATTATTAGCATAAATATAAAAGGCTGAAAGGTATTCTTCTGCACTGATATCTTCCTCTCCTGTGAACTTAGGCATATAAATTAGGTAATATTCTATTTGAAGAGCTTTCATAGGCTGAGAAAGCACTAATGGTTCATACCTAGTAGCCACAATGACATCCATTCTGTTTTGAGGAGGATTAACCCCTTCCATTTGATTTGGAAAAGGGGGACTCTGAATTCTAGGAGAAGTAGAAGGTGACTTGACATGTGAAGATGCAATCTATATAACAGGTAGTCTTGGAAAAGGAGGAGTATAATGTGGGGAAACTTTAGATTTAACAGAAAGTAGATGAGTCTTATATGAGCCTGGGGGAATTTCAACAGAAACTGAGGTTCCTTCTTCTTTAGTTACAGAAAATTTAAAAGAATGGGGAGAAGGAAAACCTAAGAGAGGGAAATCATCCAAGCTTTCAAGTCTAAACCACTTTACAATTTTAGGGGATGCAATAAAATCAAAATTTTCTAGATTTTCTTCTTTCAGCTAAGGAGAAAAACTTGAATATTCTACAGGAAAATATCCTAGTTTTGACTTTACATGAGTTTCAACAATAGGTAAATGGGAAACATGACAAACAGCAACTGGTGTATGGAAAAATGATTCAGATAAGTCTCCAAAAGTACCTACAAATTTAGAAGAAGAGGCTCCTTGCAAAGCTTTTCCCTTGTTTATGATTTTTTCTGGATTAGGTTCAAGTGCAACCAGAGGTGACTGTAGATTAGACCTCGTGTTTCTACTCTTGGGATCCACAACTGAACTTTGGAGTCTCCAGGTGCACTATGCAGTCTTCTAGTTACTGATTTTTGTACACCATCAAAATCAGTAGTGTCTTGTCGTACAACCCATGGAAATATCTTCAATATGTTCCCCAACCATGACGCCAAAAAATGTTAGCACTATAAGTCACACTTAGACTGTTGTAGATGTAATCCTAATCCCCATCAAAATGTAAAGGATAATGTTCTTTAAAATGTGGAAAATGGATGTAAAACTCAGTTTAAGATGTCAATCACAAATCCTTCCATGAAATACACACCAGTAAGCAAGGCCTTGAATGGGTTCAAATCATGGTTTAAGAGATAGAAATCATAGATATAAGACTTAGAAAGGAAAGTGTAATATGTATATCATTTTACATTAGGTATTTATGACACACATATGAAATAAAACTCATTTGAATAAGAACATCTTAAATCCAGAGAGAAAACTACTTTGATAAATTTGTGTGTAATATCACAATAAATATTTTAATGGAATAAAGAAACAACAACCTAATGAATCCTTCAAAAGAGATTGATATCAAAGTAACACAAAAAAGAGATGATAATTAGAATAAGACTGATTTCCACCATTGAAATTTTCTTGGATCTGGTCCATACATCAGGAAAAACTTTGCTACAAAAATGGCAAGGCTAAAGATAAGAGTTCTTTATGTTTAACCATTTGACCCCTTTTCACTCTTACAATGCCCATTAAATAACTAAAATTATAAAAATACATCTTTACAATATGTCCCTCGACTTCCTCATAGGATTCCATGCCTAAGGGAAGTGTGGAAACATGTGTACAACCAAAAAAAACAACAAACTACTATTTTGAAGGAAAATGTTGGCAACATATACAATAGTCCTCAACAACTTGATGATGCGTCTTTATGTTTGTATCTCCTTGAGGAAGGTGGCCTTCCAAAGTAAAATTTATCCTCTGAGTGTCGGTACGAAATCCCCTTGACAACAAGCTACTTCCCTTCCCTCCAAAATCTTTAAAAACCCGAGTTCGCAGTGCAACGCTGCAAATTGTCCTGAAATATCTAGTTCGCAACGCCAATGAGTCTAGGCACTGTGAACTTTCTTGTAGTAGCCTATTTTATTTTGAAAAAGTTTCAAAACCTTAAATATTGTACTAGGGGTACAAATATGCTAAAAATGTATTACCCTAATATGTCCTTGGAGAAAAACACAAAAACTGCTAAGTCTAGCTCAAAATTCATAACCATCATTAAATGTTGTAAATGCATGCAACAAAAACCTTGACAAAAATGATGTTGGATTTAGAATATCATTTGAATTTATCTTTTTTTTTATGGAAATTCTTCTAGTAGCCACCTTGGGCAACATATCTAAGTTCCTCTATGCCACTTTTTCTCTGAAAGGTTGTAACTTTGCCTTCAATTTTCTGATTTCAGCTTGGCGGTCTCTATTATGCATATAGACATTATTGAGTTTCCTTTGAAGGGGAAAAAACCTCTTAGCCATGAACCTTTCTTTATCCATTATCTCCTCGTACATTTCCAACATGTCCTTTAGCTTTATCCCAGAACCCAAATCTTCCTTCTTCAACTTGTGAATTTTATCTCTTTCTTCCTTGAGTTGCCTCCTGATCATTTTGAAGGTAGGGTTTCTTTCAGGATGAGGAGTGATGATGTCAATAAATTATGTGGGATGATTAGAAGACTGAGATTTGTATTTTTGTTGGGCTTAAGTCTCTGTTGTATCATGCTTCATGAGGACATGATTCTTGGCTACTAATCTAGTTAACAATCTTCTAGGTTTGACTTTGTCTGCAACAAATGGTGGGGAAAAGACAAGATTTTTTACTTTCAAGCTTCTTGGTTTTCTTGAAGGAATCTCCATGGGGATAGGATCTTCCACAGGTGAAATTTCTCTATAGGGGGTTGTGAAGGACTACTTGTTTCTACTTCATCAGTAACCCTGACAAATTTATCACTCCTAGTCACCCTTTTCTTCTTGCTTGAATCTGAATGCACAATACTCTCAACAGGGGTAGGAGTTTATATTTTCGATTGTGGTGTAGGAGAAACATCTAACCGAAAATGTGATGTAGTTAGGAAAGTTTCCCATTTAGTGTTAGTTTTATTTAGCTCTTAGTTTTCTTTAGCTCTTTCATTACTAACATATTAATTAGACCAGAGCGAAAATCACGGGTATCTACCTTCTTTGACTTAGCCTAGACCATGCCTGACATCTTACCAATACTCCTAAAAAGATAGAATGGAAGTTTCATGGTTTCTTTTCCAGTGAAGCGTAACAATAATCTGATGTGGTATTGGTATACCATATTGAACCTCCCTTCACATGTGAAGTACCTTTGTATGACCCTTAGCATCTTGTCAAAACATTCCATCATGTGACTTATGGGCACTCCTTTTGACAGGTTGTCTTCTTGATATTCAATATTAAGGAATTATTTTGAGAAAGAAGAGTTTAATGACATGGATTTAAACCATTTCTCACCACATTCAGGTATCTATGTTGCTACAAAGATAGAATGCTCTGAAACTTCAAACTCCAACATACCCACCTTAGTCTTCTTCCCATTAAAATTAAGTGCAAACTCCTTGGACACTTCAAGATGTCCTCTCTACATCTTTTGACAAAACTTGAGACAACCCACCCTCTAGAAAGCTTCCCTGAATAATGGTTCAGATTTAATGAGTTGCATGTCATACGGTTCAGTCCTCACAATCTCTCCCCCCTTGTGATTCTTCTTGTTTTGTTGAGTGTCCATAATCACTGCTTGAAGAACACTTTCTGTAAGCTCTCATGACAGTTAGTATGTGAAAAATAGGGTAAACATGAATTTTAGGGTTTTATAACAGAGCTAGTTTTCCTAGAGTTCACTTTGTATAAACACTTATACACAACAGTGATATGAAGTAAATCCAATTTCAAAAGGAAATATAAAAGGGACATCCACTGATCCTTTCAGTAAAAAATGAAGACAAGAAAAAATGCAATGTTGTAAAAATAGGGTTTTAGCAGCACCAATATCAGTTCGCAGCGCCAACCTGGTATGCAATTGAGATTGATTCTATTAATGATTGGCCATATTTTCCATGTCTAAGAGGGAGCTCATACAACTGTTTAAAATTGGGTCTTAATTTGATTTCAAAATTACAAGGGTTTTGACAATCCATAGACAGAGGATTTGTAGCGCCACTTTGTAGCGCCAATTTTAAATTCTAATAGTGTGCTTCAAGGAAACTGATAGATTTTTCCTTGACATAATCTTTGAAAATCAAACTGAATGAAAGCACTGAAAACCATGAAATTCTCCTCGACGCATTTCTAAATTGTAATAATGAAACATAAGTGCATGAGGTACTTCTTATTACGCTGCGAACTTCCTTGTAAGTTTGCAACAAATAGACCTGACCTTTGAATTGACCTCTAAACGGTTGGAAAGTGACATAATGGAAACTTATGTACACCTTTGAGACAAGACATGTCATGATGATGATGTTTTAGACCAAGAGTGTGACCCATGTGGAAAATTTTTCTTATCATGATGAATAATCCCATGACATTAAGGCTCTAAACCAAGACTAAAACAATACTATGCTTATCAAAACCAAAAATTTGAGTTATGACATGAAATATTACCCAAAGCCTAAGACTTAAAAATCCTATGAATCAAAACAAGAAAAAACCAAGGTGTTTTGACCCCCTACACATCCTATGTGCTAACATAAGTATACTTGGAAATTGTTAAAGTTGTGCTTTTAGTGTTCCCATTTTTAAGAAAACATAATACTTTCACTAGTTCTATGGCAGTTTTCAACTAGTTCTATTCCTCCCAATATTTAATTGGCCTTTCATTTTTTGCTCTACAACTTTGTAATTCCACTCTTAGAATTCTTATAGTATCTAAAATATCTAGAGGGGTCACTTGATTTATGTTTCCATTGGACTCTATATCTACATTTATATCTTATATATTTTCACTCATGGCATCTTCTTCAAAATCATAAGGGTCTTGTGCATCCTCCATGATAATAGTTTCTTAGCCCAAGCCTTTGTTAATTTAATTATCTAGAATCATGGCCTTGAAATGTCTCCAATACAATATTGTATCTATAAAGGTGTTCATGCAATTACTTCATTTAGGTATATTTTATCCCAAAAAGTGTAGAGAAATTCTTTTTGTATGCATTCTGGAAACTACCCATATTGACATTTTTTGTCAAATCAAGGTTATAGGTTTTTTCTTCCAAAATTTTGGAAACATTAGAAGCACTTCTTTCGAATAAAAATATTTAGGATTATTATCCTATGGATAAGTTTTCCAATGGCTATACTCATGATTAATTCAAGTTTTGAGGTAAAATTTATAACACCCAAAAGTTACCATTTCTACCCAAATTTCTGCACTTTTTTATTGGTGCAACCAAAGTCGGAGACCAACTTCTTCTTTCTATAGAAGAGAATCCAAAAAGAATCAGAAAAAATATGTTTTATTGAGAATTAATAGTAATTTTTATTGGGAACACTTGACAACCTTTAAATTAGTGATCTGATGCTCCAATCATTTTTTTCGTAAATATTGAATTGTTAACTTTTCACATTTTTGCACTTTTTCTAGACTTACAAAATTTAGAAAAATCTACTATCTTTCAAATGGGGAAAAACTAGAAAATTTTCACTAGACCAAAATTATCCATATTATTAAGTATATCAAATGTTGACTAGGAAATGTTTTCCATATTTATTGTCTCGGGTCACTTTTCCTCCATTTATAGTTTTAAAAACCACCAAAATGATTCTTGAAATAGTGGATTTGGCCCTATTTCTTCAACTCCACTCCAAACCCTTCAAAATTTGTCCAAATTTTCCATTGGTTTATTTGTTCCTACTTGTATTCCTTACTATCCAAACTCATTATAAACAGATCTATTGTTAAGAAGTACCATCCTAATTTTGAAAACTACTATTTTTTTAATTTTAGGATTCTAGAGTCAAATATGTAAATTTACCCTCAATGAAAATTTTATGCACCCTGTCACTATAAACCTTCAATAAATATTTTAGATCAAACAAACTTTTTTTGCAAACGATATGGCCGAAACAATATTTTGGCTCTAGATTTTTCTTTTAAATTCTCTCTATGGACATGGCATGCCATGTGTCCCATGTTTATATGGTAGGTATATGGTTTCCATTTGGAGTCTATGTGTCACCACCTAGAACTATGATCTCTCCCTATAACCTTCTCACATATTTTATTTGCATAGGGGTTGGTGTGATCCTATAACATTTAACTTAGATTGTAGGAGAGATCTTGACTTTTCACCGCATAATGTTCTCTCTCCTAACTTCTTTTACAAAATGTCAAATGATTTTGTTAGTTGTAGATCAAGATTCAACAATTAAATATGGGTTGTTGACATCAATCCCTTCTCTCTCTTCCTTCTGAAATATCCTCCTCCTATGAGATATTGTTGATCATTTATATGTTTTACTAAAAAAATATAGGTCGTTCACAACATTCCCTAAATATCTATCCTCCAAACCTTCTCCCACCCACTGTGATAAGATCTAGGTCATATACCTTCCTTCCTCTAGATAATATGTACCATTCATGGAAGGAGTTTTATCTCTCCTCCACCCTTTTCCCATTTTCCACAATAACATGTTGGTCATCAATCTATATCCACCCATTCAATTTGGTCCATTCATGTCACTTCGAATATTTCAAACCTCTTTCTTTTCCATATCCCACAAATGATTCTCAACCATTGATTTATTTACGTAGGATGATTCTCCACAATTTTTGGTGATTTATCCCTTCTAATACTTCTCTCTCCTAGATGATCCATGAGATCATGTGGACTATTAATTAAAATAGGTGGATTTAATCATATCCATTCACAACAATACAAGACTTCCTCCTCTTGAAATACTTTCATTTGTATGAAAGAATCTAAATTGTTGATCTTGATTCACGATCACAATCCTAGTTGTTCACAATAGAGCACTCCCCTAATAATATGCATGTACAATAAGTTCCATGACTCACCTCCATCATTGATCTTCATCAATAGTGTCCATTGATTTATCCTCAAGCCAAATAAATGCATCACATTTACCACTCTCTGTCATAGTAAAGTTTTTATAAATGAAAAGTTATTAGGCATATTTATTCATACAGGGATGAAACAAAATGTGCCCAATTCACCTAAATATTCCTAGAATTAAACCATGAACCTCCTAAATTCATATTGATCCCCTTTTTCTATAACTTGATCATAGGATGCTTTTTACATGTATCTACAGTTCTCCTTGAATATTTTTGTCAAAGAGTTGGCATGAAACCTCAAATTCCATTTGGACACTCATGTTTTCTACCCAATACAACCCAATGTTTTAAAATGAGCTCTCATACCACATTGTGTTGTCCCACCCCTCACTCTTAACTATGGGAGTGGTAGCCATGAATAGGGATCTCAATTTTTTCCCTTTAGAAGCGATTTCCCTATAATACAAGCAAAGAGAACCTCACCAAAAGGCCCAAAATGAAATAAAGTGCATTCACACTGCAATTTAAAATAATGCAATGGAACAACTAGCATGGATTCTCATAATTTCATGAAAATCAAATTCCCATGAATAGAATCAAAAATAAACACACATAACATGCACAAAACATAAATGTTCTATAATAGAAATAAAAGTGAATTTTTAATATTCATAAACAATAAAATGAGACCTATTTTTTAACAACAATTTGTCCAAGAAACTGATTGCACGAGATAAATTTTCCTCCCAATTGTATCCATATAGCATAGATACCACTCCCAAGACAAACTATGAGGCCACTGGATAAAAGTGAATTTTCCATATTCATAAACAATGAAATGAGACCTATCTTTTAACAACAATTGGTCCAAGAAACTAGTTGCGCAAGATAAATCTTCCTCCTAATTGTAGGCATATAGCATATATACCACTCCCAATCCAAACTATGAGGCCACCGGGGAAAATGAACAAAGCTACAAGCCTCTCTCTCTCTCTCTTTCAACCCAACCCATATACTCTCATGCTTAGCCAATTTGTTCACCATAGAGAATTAAATGCATCTCATTCAATATTTAATGGCCAAGGAACTCTCTTCCACCACCCCATACAACACAAGGAAGATAATCTATTTCTCTACTTAGTATTCCTTTTGGATATTCTTCCCTCTAGTGCTCTTTAGTATGGATAGAAAGAGGCTAAGAGCCCAATTTGATGTATGCTTCCTAAGATTTTCCTACAAAATCAACACTTGGCCCGCAAGAATCCATAGAGTATATAATGAACATTGGATGATGAATTCTTGTCTTTCCTATCCTTTATGCTCACCTACAACCAACTATATTCCATCCCAAGTCTCTAATTTTCCTATTTTGATTGTTGAATTTGGTTAATTTCTAGATTGGTAAAAGTTGGCAACAAAGAACATAACCTTAACTACATAGTGCATGCAAGAGTGTTGGAATGAAAGCTAGAGTGAGAGGCAAAGAGAGGATTGATGGAAGTGATGGTTAACCTTACTTATGAGTTGGAGAATGTATGATTCTTAGACTTCTCCTGATGATTATACTCCACCCATGTTTCCATAACGATGTGAAGACTTTTCCCACCAACATCTTGCATGCATTTGATGATTGGTTGATAAGTCAAAGAAACGTGGTTGGAATCCTTTGAGGCACATGCTAAAAGTAAATAAGTTCTAAGGATGACACTCAGAAATAAAGGATTTATTTTTCCATATTCCCCCTTTCCTCTTCCCCTTAGTATAATCACATCCCCTCTCATGCTCCATGCAACCATATTGAACTATTTTATATTATATTCCAGCTTTAATATTTACAAATGATTCGGATTATTTTCGGCACGAAATGAGAACAGAGATATAATACGAAATGTATAGAGATATATCAATAATATAATAGATATATAACAAATATATAACAAGATGCACATATATATAGTAATAAAAAAATTATATTAATGTGCGAAATGTACAGAACTATAAAAATACAGAGTGAATGAACTCGCTAGAATGGTGGCATATTATCTCTAAGAAGAGATGTGATGGCTACGCTCATTCGCAAGAATATGATTGTTAAAATGAGGCTCCAAAGGAATTTTTAACATAAGGAAAATCCAAAATCCTAACCCCAGAAGATGAAAATCCAAAAGGTTTGCAGGTCCCGATGGGGGTAGTTGATACATCAACTTCCTAGGGGCGTAAATTTTGCATACGATATTCGTTTGGGGTGATCAATACACCTTTGGAAAGTTATAATCGATAAGAACGATTTTTATTGGCCTAGGAAAGTTTGAATTTTAGTATTCTGGGCCCCAAATCCCCCAAAAAACGTCTTTTAGTGCCTCAAAGCGACCCTGGAAATTTGGAACCAGAAAAACTGTTGAAACATTGCCAAGGTGGAAACCTATTTTTTGAGCCAATGGAATAGGTGGGTGGCCACCGATATCCACCTAGCCTCCCTCCTTAGGAAGAAATGGTATCCATTGCATGAATTCTTGAGGGAGAGGGGGAAGCATTTTCTGAACCTGAACCTTAGTGATCTTCTTTCCTTGCGGGAGAAGTTGCACTACTTGGCTTGTGGAAGGTTGTTGAGAACCTAATGCTGGAAGGGTTGGACCTTTTTAACCAGTATGGATACATGAGATGACTGTGTGTAGAAGGAATATTTTTGCTTTGCTTCAATCTTGTCGACATGCTTATGTTGGATAAAAGGTGCTTGGACTAAGGTTGTGGTGGTTGCAGTGTCCTTCTATTCACCTTTCGAGCAAATTGTGAAGAAGCTGAATTTTATAGTATGAGATACTACCTTGCGGCACTGTTTAGGTGGGACAACAAGAAAAACTACCTCTGGTATCCTGTAGAGATGACCCCCCTGAGTAACAATGAAACTACGGGGTCGAGACTAATAGATATCATGGCGCTTCGACATATATGGCTGGCCCAAAAGAACATCACAGTCGAGTGGGGAAAAATCACAAAATACCTCATCCTTGAAGGGATGGATGTCGTATGACAATCGACACTATTGGCTGACATGAAGATATCATCCCTAGAGAATCCACCCAATGTTCTATGGTTTTGGGTATGGTTTTTTCGAAGATCCAAACTTTTTGATGACCTCTGTTGAGATGAGGTTCTTCTGGCTTCCGCTATCAACAATAAAATGCAGCAGGGTCCCCTTCACTCACATCTATGAATGAAAAAGGTGCTTCCCCTCTTAAGGATCTGTTGGTTCTTCTATTTGAATTGTTTCGGTTGTGACAGTAGCAGTGGGGTATGCATCGATGATCTATCTTCTCGCATTATTTTTTGAATCAGGGTTCGTCTCCTTTTCTTTTATCTCGACCACCAATTATTTTTTTGAGCAACATTCATCAGTGTTGTGCTAGGTGATTTTGTGGAAATCTCACCACTTTCAAGTGACCTTCTTCATCTTTCCATTACCCTTATTTGCCTGTGGCTTGGACTTGTTTTCTGGAGGCTAGTTGTTAGGATTGTATTTACCATACTTTGGTTGTTGTATATTTTCATACCCGAACTCCTGTTTTTTCTGGTGCCTAGATTTCTGCTCGATTTTTAAATCATATCTATAAGGAACTCCCAGTGATGAGATGTCTAGAAAATCCATTTCAGTTTGGATGTACCTATGTAGAGCCCCACGGTATTTCAGAACTAGATGTTGCTAAGAGTCTTTGATACCCATCTTGGTGCACAAGGTATCGAAAGTATTTATGAAATCCAACACTGTTTGGCCCCTCTTTTTTCACAATGTGTTCTATATCATGTATTGGTCTTCATAGTTACCAACAGGGTAATATTGTTCCTTGAACACATCAACAAAAAAATACCAAGTGGGATTGACCCCATATATTCCAGACTCCTATGTGGAACTTTTCTCGAAGTAAGTTTCCAACCAATGTTTGACAAAGGGGAGAGCCTTAAGGAGTGCGAAGGTGATCTTTTCCCTATCATAAAATTTTTGAATAGAGAAATAACCTTCTAGCATATTTAACCATTTTTCTAGGGCATCCGCATATATCTGACCTTCAAATATGGGAATATCAAAATTAACTTGTACGTTGAAAGGATAATTTCCTCCAAAGTGGTCGCTTGATGAAGAAGTGCATGTTGTTATCAGCAGGCATTGAAGGATGTGGGAAAAATTCTACATCATTTTGTCCCTTTGTCGCGTGAGATCTTGCTCAAGTAACATATTGATATAATCCTTTGCTCCATCGTTTTTATTTTATTCCTCCATGGAGGTTTACTTGGGTGTGAGAGAGCGATTTTCATCAAGAGAGACAAGATCAGGCCCCAACTTTCTATATTCGGACCTCACCGGGGACATGCATTGAAAAATGATCAAGATCAACATGCTCTGATACCACTGATCCAAATTATTTTCAGCATGAAATGATAGCAGAGATATAATATGAAATGTACAAATATATATATATATATATATATATCAATAATATCATAGAGATATATCGCATATATAACAAGAGGCACATATATACAATAATACACAATTTATGTTAATGAGCGAAATGTACAAAACTGTAAAAATACAGAGCGATTGAATTCGCTAGAATGGTGGCAACTTATATCTGAGAAGAAATGTGATGGTTACTCTCATTCACAAGAATATGATTGTTACAATGAGGCTCCAAAGGCCTTTTTAACATAATGAAAATACAAAACCCTAACCCTAGAAGATGAAAAGCCAAAAGGTTTGTGCGCCTCGATGGGGGTAGTTGATACATCAACTCCCCGGGGGCGTAACTTTTGCATATGATCTCCATTTGGGGAGATCCATGCACCATTGGAAAGGTATAATCGAGAAGAACAATTTTATCTTAGCCCAAGCCAGTGATTGTACTGATATCATGGGTCCCAAATCCCCAAAAAATGTCATTTAGGGCCTCAAAACATCCCCAAAAGTTTAGAACTTGAAAATTTGTCGAAAACCTACCAAGGTGGAAAACTATTTTTCAAGCCAGTGGAATAGGTGGGTGGAAACTGATATCCACCTGGATCAATCCTCCCTCCTTAGGAAGAAATGGTCTCCATTGCATTGATTTCTCGGGGGAGAGAGGGAAGAGTTTTTTGAACCTGAAACTTGGTGAGTTGCTTGCCTTACTGGAGAAGTTGTGCTTCTTGGCTTGTGGAAGGTTGTTGAGAACCTAGTGTTGGAAAGGGTGGACCTTTTTAACTAGTCTGGATACATGATATGACTATATGCAAAAGGAATCTTTGTGCTTTGATTCAATCTTTTCAACTGTCGAGTAAAATATATGTTATCTATTTTGACATTAAATTGTCAACATGGGGCTCGTAAACTTCGAGGTGCTAACACTGTATGTGCAGGTCTAGAGCTCTAATATAGCCTAGTCTAGCCTTATCTAATCTAATTCCATCAACACACTCGGATAATAAAGAGATTGAGTAAACTTTGAGTTGTAACACAATATGTGTGAAGATAAAAAGGAAACTAACTGCTTGTACATTCCTATCACTTCGTTCTTCAATTAAATCCTATACCGGAATGAGGTCTGGAAAGTAGATTGGAATCAGGTTTGGAATATGATTTGAGCAAATGAAAGAGTAATATATTCTAAGATTCAACATTAAACATGCAATTTGACCATTTTGTTTTAAGAACGACTATAATTGGATTAAGATCTACTTGAAAAGTGACAAGGTGAAATTATTATGAAATTTGAAACCAACTATAAACCTTGTACAAAGAAATTTGAAATCAACTCCTATCCTATCACTCTAATGTTGGAAAATACTCTATACAGAATTAATAATTTGTACAAGCCTATAAAGTCATAACTAGTACTAATTAAAAATCATAACTCAAAATCATAGCTCGGACATAATTCAAAATCATAATTCAAAATCAACTTTGATCCTAGCATTCTAGTGTTGAAACTAAAGCGAACAGTTTATGTAAATCTACAAGAAGTAATTGACCTAATCTAATAAAGTAGATGTGGCTAAAAGAAACACTGCATAAGTGACCAGACTGTGGAATGATTTACAATTTTATGAGCAGAAACAGAGAATTATGATAGCATAGGTAAACAACTTATAAAAAATTAAATTGCAACCTGCATAACAAGATATTAGATATCAGAATATAAGCAAGTAAGTATGACAACTATGAATGATTTGTGATATAATATATAGTTTATGAAACATGGAAAGATTGCACAATTAGATAGCTTATGAACATATATATATCCATTAAGAAAACACAACCTGCATGGAGATAATTAAATGGCTGAGTATATATAATTAAATGGACAATGGTCAATACTCTGTAATAGAAATACAATTCCACATAGCACTCTGCAAGCTATATAAAAATATATACAAAACAACATTATTTTAACAAGTAACCTGAAATTAGTCCATGATGAAAGATAAAGGAAAAAATGTAAATATACAACAATATGAACAAGTTACCCAGACCATGAGTGGGCCCCCCAGATGGTTGTGGCACTACTCCAATGTAGGTTTCAGTCACAAACTTAGCATAGCATTTTTACTAACATAAAAAACAGAGTTTTTACAGAGCAATTCAAGATAATGGTTGTATGTATATGTAAAATATGTGTTTCTTCCTAGCATAGACAACAGGTATTTATAAAGTTCTTACATAGTTGAGAGGTCGACCTCTGATCCTCTCAAAACAGTACATGCATAAAAAAAATCAGGTACATCATTAAACATCCAATTCTATTGAGGAATCTTCAGTAAATGCTTGAAATAGAGTGAGTAGATAGTCCATGGATCTCGAGCATATTCAATGGCTGGAAGAAAATTCTAATAGGACATCGAGCAAGAGGGATCCCAAGGGAAAAAAACCCATGTGCTCGAATTTCATAATGGTGCCCCAAGATATGCGGATCACCAACTCCTCTATGGTTTGAGTGTCAGATGGAGTATTGGAGTATTGGAGGGTCGGATCAAGGACCATGAACTACTCTCAATCCATCCACAATTTTAGGAAACAACCCTTGTGGGACCTAATTGGGCATATTTGGAAAAAACCCCATATGTCATATTGTTATGATTCAACTTCCTTTTCCCATAAATTAAGATTGAAGTTCGTTGCCTAGAATAGTGTCAGATGAAGGTGCGGATGAAAGGTCGGATCACATTTTTGACCTATTGCAAGCAAACAAGAAACGTTAGATTAGTGTAACCATTCAACTGAAGATGAATTAATCATAAAACCATTGCAAAACGATGATTACACATACCTTGTGGGATTCCATGGAAAATTGATGTATAAAGCTTGATAATACCTTTAAAATGGATAAATAAGAGAATAGCATATGTAATATCACATGCAAAAAGGATTTGATCATTGCAATAAAATAATCAAAACATGAACCCAACATTACCCCCATGCCTAAGGATTTGCAGGTCCCTCTGCAAACAAAAATTAATCACTTGACATAACTAGACTCGTGAAGGAGGGAGTGGATTGGCTTTAGAAGCTTCTCCCTCTTGTCCTGGAGATTTTGTCTTGGGCCTTTTACGATGTTTCAATTGCATTCGGAGGCTACAACTGGTGGTGGTCATTTGATCAACCAATTGTTGGAGAGAATTCACTTTCTCTTGCAATACCGCATTGTCATGATGTAGATGCCTATCCATAGTTTTTTTGTCTTCCAATTGTTGAAGCAACTGAGCATTTTCTTGTTGTAATTTATTAATAACTAGGGTATGATTAGATGGTTCAAAAGAAGAGGGTTTGGATCCCTTGATGGATGTAGAATGTATATCAACTTTGGAAGCTGATGTAAGCATCTAGGAGGTAGGAGTAACAATTTTTTTGTGAGAGAGAATAGGTTCAGATTTAACTTCTTTATCAGGTTCAATCTCTTCTGCATAAACTTCTCTGAGTCTTTTATGGGGGATTTCATGATCAGAAGATAATTGGATAGGACCTAAAGTGCTTGGATGTTTTATATTTGGTTTTCCACTTGTACTTTGGGTACTTCTTTGAAAAGATTCCCCTTTGAACCGATTGGCTCATATTCTATTTGTAGGGATTGAAGGAAAGTCTTGTTGAAATGCATCTTGTAGCTTCTAAGGTTGGGGATCAACAGGTGTTGAAGGAAATGGAGAATTATCAGCATGCTTTTTTATTTTCTTACCCGATGAGGCTGCAAGGGAATCGAGAGTTTTCTTGGTGAGTTTGAATTTGAATGGCTTGTACTTTGGAGGTAAAACACATAGTGTGAGAATTAGATCAATTTCCAAGTCTTCGACTTGGAAATTTGATCATAAAAATGCACTAAAAAGTTTTAATTCAATTATTAACACGAATTTTGAACAATATTTCATTCAATCCATTGAACTTACCATTGCACAAGTGTATCAATGATTATTTCTGCATGAAATCATGGTCATTTATAGTGTATACATACCTCATTCGATCCTCCATATGGCGCTTCATCTGATCGTCCATATGGCACTCCATCCAGTCTTCCAAATGGCATTCCATATGGCACTCATGTGCAAGTGGAAATTATCCCCATTATAATGGACAGTCACCCATAACACTTAGCTTGGGAAATTTCTGACAGTCATGGTGAACAGGAGCATGGATAGGATAAGTGTGAATAGGATGATCCATTGTTAATTTACTTGTCATCTCTCTTGTAACACTATAAAACAACTTGTTCCTCTATTCATATGCGTGTAACACAGATCTATAGTGAGTTTAACAATGTGTTATTGATCTATAATTGTCACAAAGAACCAATTAAGAATTCTTCCATTATATAAACATAAAAATAAAAAAATGCACAGCGGGCTTATAGCACACAGTGATGTCAACAATATAGAATTTAGAATTTTAATAAAAACAATTGATGATATAATATCCCAAAATATGATAAAAAACAATATGATGGCATTTTTAATAGAGATTCTACTTCCTCTTCTCATGGATTATAATATAGATGGGCAGTGTTTATCATTTGTCAGCTCAAGAAACCCCTCCCCCACTCCTAAGTATTGTGACACCTCACAATCAAAGATATAGGGAACCAGTCAATTCTCCCAATAGCCTAAGATTTACAGTTTACCAAGTGTAGAGATAAATTCCACACATTAGTCTGACGAGATGGTTAAAATATCGCCCCACCTATAGGAAAAAACATCCTACATATAGTTAAGAAGAGGTAGGCGAGAGAGTCTTAGGATAGTCTTAAAGCTAGTTCCCAATGGTAGATTTATGGAGTTCATTGACCTTTTCTTAACCATGCATACTTATTTTCATATTTGTCTACAAGTAATGTCATACATCAGGACAAGTTTAAAGATTTAGGAATTTTATTTAGTGTTTGTCAGATCATCACCCTGGCTAGGTAGAATGCCCCGCTGCCAGCAAGCATGCTCAGTACTCCGACAGGTTTACCTAGTCATACCACAGGCCGGTACCCACTGCCAGCAGACTTGTTCAGTATCCCGACGGGTTAGCCTCTTACACCATTTTACATCAGAGAAAGGTCCACCATATTTTAAGATTTTTATATAAAGATTGTTTTTTGCAAGAAGATGGAGAGACAACTCTAAATTTTTTTATTTAAGACTGGGATGGTATTTATGTTAGAGGATGACTCTTCTTTATGTATTTTTTATATATTTTCCTGATGTAAGGGGTACTTAAGTGGACGTAGCCTATCTAAAGATATGGTATAATCAATCATTTTTACTGTGTAGTGGATGGTACCATTGGAAAAGAATAGAAAGGTATCTTCAGGATCGACTCACTTTCTTCTTTTTTAAGTTATAGTGATGTTTCCATGGCTAACCCCTAATCATACCTTCTTTCTACTCTTTCATAAATATATTTACTCACCTACTCAGGGTTCTTGGGGAAATTGTACGAGTAACCTCTAGGTTTGATAGTCAAGGTGTCACTTCCTTATATCCTCTAGTGATGCAGGTTCAGAGAAACTGACATTAAATATGCCTTGAGAGAAAGGAAGATAGAAATCTTGCAAAAATATGACAATTCACGGCAAGAAATAATAAAAATTCATTATTCAATGAATGCTTAATCAGAAAACAGGGTTTAGATATAGCAATATATTTTTTCGAAGTAAAATACTTCCCTTTTTGTCTCCTTGAAATTGTCCACTTGTAGTGAAATAAATACCTGTAGAGATATCTAAAACTGTTTGTCAAAAACCACACTCTAAAATATCAAAAATAATGAGATCAATGAGATCCAGTCACAGGAACATGTATCTCATAGTTCTTTTATTAAAAAGAAAATGTAAAATGAGGTTGCATTAGACTTTAAGATAAACTAACAACATGTGGTTTTTATTTACTATCCCACTCTACCTAAAAAGAAAGGAAAATCGTTATTCAAGTGTAAGAACTTTTCCAATGTAACCATGTGCGAAGCAAGATAAGAAACATACCCATATCCGCATATGAAAAATTTACCCCAGTGATTACCTGGATATGAAGAACCAACCAACCTACTTGTTTTGGCATCAAAAGGTGTTGAAGAAGAGAATAGTATTGTGGCCTGATGACCTCTTGAAACCAAATTTCAATGTAATCTTGATGTTCATCAACAATGATTTCTATTCTCACCTTCATAATGCTATGCAGATCCTCTTCTTTTAGATGATTGATTTCTAAAGTACATAAAGGATCTGCTGAGATGGATGTTGAGAACTCCTCAATCTCAAGTCTTAGTGATTTCTCTCCACCGGATGTAGTCCATAATGTTTCAGGTTCCTTCACAGTTTGGAAAGGAAAATCATTTTGTAGCTCATAAGACCCTGATTCTTCTAATATTTTCAAAGAGGTAGACAAATTATTGACTATTGTCAAGATGTGTTCTTCATGAAAAGAAGAGATCCCAGTTGCTTCTAGGATTTGAGAAAGTTCTCCCAAACTAATGGTCACCTTCGAATCCATTATGTTGGTTGATGGGTCCTACCTCACACAGGGATTAGTGTCTAGTGTTTAAAACATCCAAAACTTTTTATTATTATCATAGATTTTTTTAAAGTTTTTAATCACAACTAACTAAAAAAATGAAATACATATTTAAAGTAGATTTGCACAAACCAAATACACCACGCTTGCATAAAATAAATCACACTTACAGGAAATAAATCAAAGCATAAAATAAAATACAATTGTAGGAATGAAATCAAACTCACACATGTCTGAAAGTAAACACACTGGAAGGAAAAATAAACACTTTGCGAAAGGGAAGCACACTTGCATGAAAGAAATAAAACTTGCATAAAAGAAATAAAAGAAAACACTCTTGCAGTAAAATAAGCACACTAGAAGGAAAACTAAATTGCGGGAAAGTAAACACATTGTGCAGGAAAGAAATCATGCTTGCAGGAAAGTAAATTACAGGAAAGTAAACAAACTGAGAAATGTAAACAAACTAAGAAAAGTAAACAAACTAAGAAAAGTAAGAAAACTTGCAGAAAAAGTAAACACTCTTGCTAGTACTAATTAAAAATCACAACTCAAAATCATAGCTAGGACATAATTCAAAATCAACTTTGATCCTAGCATTATAGTGTTGAAACTAAAGTGAACAGTTTATGTAAATCTACAAGAAATAATTGACCTAATCTAATAAAGTATATGTGGCTAAAATAAACAGTTCATAAGTGACCAGACTGTGGAATGATTTACAATTTTATGAGCAGAAAAAAAGAATTATGATAGCATAGGTAAACAAATTATAAACAATTAAATTGCAACCTTCATAACAAGATATTAGATATCAGAATATAAGCAAGTAAGTATGACAACTATGAATGATCTGTGATATAATATGCAGTTTATGAAACAGGGAAAGATTGCACAATTAGATAGCTTAGAAGACACAACCTGCATGGAGATAATTAAATGGTTGATTATATATAATTAAATGGACAATTGTGAATACTCTGTAATAGAAATACAATTCCATGGAGAAATCTGCAAGCTATATAAAAAGATATACACAACAACGCTATTTTAACAAGTAACCCAAAATTAGCATGTGATGAAAGCTACAGGAAAAAAATGCAAATATACAACAATATGAATGCGTTACCCAGACCACTGGTGGCCCCCCAGACGGTCATCGCACTACTCCAACACAAGTTTCAATCACAAACTTAGCATAACATTTTTATTAACATCAAAAAAAAAATTTACAGAGTAATTCAAGATAATGGTTGTATGTATATGTAAAATCTATGTTTCTTCCTGGCATAGACAACAGTTATTTATAAAGTTTTTACATAGCTGAGAGGTCGACCACTAATCCTCTCAAAATAGTGTATTCATAACAAAATCATGTACATCATTAAACATCCAATTTTTTTGAGGAATCTTCAGTAAATGCTTGAAACAGAGTGAGTAAATAGGCCATGGATCTTCAGCATCTTCAATGGTTGGAAGCAAATTCTGGTAGGACACCAATCAAGAGGGATCCCAAGGAAGAAAAACCCATGTGCTCTAATTTCATAATGATGCCCCGAGATATGCGGATTAAGAACTCTTTTGTGCTCTGAGTGCGGGATAGAGTGTCGGATGGAGTATTGGATTATTGGAGGGTCAGATCAAGGACCATGAACTTCTCTTAATCCGTCCAAAATTTTAGAAAATGACCATCTTGGGACCTAATTGGGCATATTTGGCACAAAACCCATGTGCCGGATTTTTATAATTCAACTTCCTCTTCCCATAAATTAATCTCGAAGTTCATTGCTTGGAAGAGTGTCGGATGAAGGTTTGGATGGAAGGTCAAATTGCATTTTTTACCTGTTGCAAGCAAACAAGAAATGTTAGATAAGTGTAACCATTCAATTGAAGATGAATTAATCATAAAACCATTGCAAAATGATGATTGCACATACCTTGTGCGATTCCATGGCAAATTGATGTATAAAGCTTGATAATACCTTTAAAATGGCTAGATGAGAGAATAACTTATGTAATATCGCATGCAAAATATATTTGATCATCGCAATAAAATAATCAAAAAATGAACCCAACATCGACCTACTTATAATGGATAGAAGGGGCTTGGAACAAGGTTGTAGTGGTTACAGTGTCCTTTTGTTCACCTTTTGAACAGATTGTGAAGAAGTTGAATTTTGTAGTATGAGATACTACCTTGCAACATTGTTTAGGTGGGCCAATAGTCAGAACTACCTTTGGTATCCTATAGAGATGACCCCCCAAAGTAACAATGACACTACAAGGTTGAGACTCATAGATAGCATTGTGCTTCCACATATATGGTTGGCTCAAAATAACATCACAGAAATCCAGGGGGGAAACATCACATAATACCTGATCCTTGAAGGGATGGATGTCGTATGAAAATCGACACTATTGGCTGACACGAAGATCTCGTCTATGGCGAAGCCACCCAATGTTGTATGGTTGCAGGTGTGGTGTTTCCGACCATACAAACGTTTTAACGACCTCTGTTGAGATGAGGTTCTTCTAGCTTCCTCTATCAATAATAAAATTCAGCGGGGTCCTCTTCACCCACATCTGTGAATGAAAAAGGCACTCCCCCTCTTAAAGATTGGTTGGTTCTTATGGTTGAATTGTTGCAGCCGCAACAGTAGCAATTGAGTCTGTGTTGATGATCTGTCTTCTCCCATTATTTTCTGAATCAGGGTTCGACTCCTTTTCTTTGATCTCGGCCACCAATGGTTGTTTTGATCGAAGTTCATCAATGTTGTGCCAAGGGATTTTTTGGAAATCGCACCACTTTCCAGTGTCCTTCTTCATCTTGATGTTTCCCTTATTTTCCTGTGGCTTGGACTAGTTTTCTAGAGGCTAGTTGTTAGGTCTATCTTTACCATAATTTAGTTGTTTCATATTTGCAAACCCAAAATCCCATTTGTTCTGGTGCCTAAATTTCTACTCGATTTTGACAGCATATCGATAGGTAGATCCCATTGATGATATGTCCAAAAAATCAATTTTGGTTTGGATGTACCTATGCAGAGCCCCACGGTATTTCAGAACTATATGGTGCTCAAAGTATTTGATACCCAGCTTGGTGCACAAGGTATGGAAAGTATTTGTGAACTCTGACACTTTTTGTCCCATATCTTGCCACAATGTGGTCCATCTCTTGTATTGGTCGTCATAGTTACCAACAGGTTAATATTGTTCCTTGACCGCATCCACAAAAAATCACAAGTGGGCTCGGCCCCATATATTTTAGAATCCTCTATGGAAATTTTCTTCCAATAATTTTCCCACCAATGTTTGACATGTGGGAGATGCTTAAGGAGTGCGAAGGTGATCTTTTCCCTGTCGGAAAAATTGTGAACAGAGAAATAACCTTCTATCAGATTTAACCATTTTTCTAGGGCATCCACATCTACCTAACCTTCAAATACAGGAATATCAAAATTTACTTATACCTTGAAAGGAGAGGTACCTCCAAAGTGGCATATTGATGAAGACACTCATGTTGTTATCGACAAACATTGAAGGATGTGGGAAAAATTCTCCATCATTTCATCCCCTTCTCGCGTGAGAGATTGCTCAAGAAATATATTGATACAATATTTTTCTCCATCATTTTTATTTTCTTCTGCTAGGAAGGGTTTATTGGGCGTGCGAGAGAGATTTTCCTCAATAAAGACAAGCTCGAGACCCAACTTGCTATACTTGGACCTCGTCAGGGACATGCACTGAAAAATGATCAAGAGTATCCTGCTCTGATACCACTGATCCAGATTATTTTTGGCACAAAATGAGAGAGGAGATATAATAGGAAATGTATAGAGATATATCAATAATATAACATAGATATATCAAATATATAACAAGAGTCACAAATATACAATAATACACAATTTCTATTAATGAGCGAAATGTACAGAACTGTAAAAATACAGAGTGAATGAACTCGCTAGAATGGTGGAAGATTATTGTTGAGAAGAGATGTGATGTCTACGCTCATTTGCAAGAATATTATTGATACAATGAGGCTCCAAAGGCCTTCTTAAAATAAGGAAAATCCAAAACCCTAACCCTAGAAGATGAAAAGCCAAAAGGTTTGCGGTCCCGGATGGGGTTAGTTGATACATCAACTTCTCGGGGGCATAACCTTTGCATACGATCTTTGTTTGGGGCACTTGATATTGTTTTACAAATATTTACCTCAGCCCATGCAAATTGATCAGAAATCCTTTTCCATTTCCCCATGCACTTCCCAGAGATAAAAATTATATTTTCCACATATACACGCCCTATCATTTATACAGCATGTGTATATGAAGGTTGCACCACTACAACCCACGTACATCGAATTTGGTGCTCAAATTTTAAAATTGTGTTAGGTATGCACGTCATGTCACAAGATCCGTGATCCTTGACCTTCCATATACTGGAAACTTTTTGACTCATCCCTTCAGTTTCATTTGAAGGATATAAATTGGGCCATATCAAAACCGTGGAGAGAGAGAGAATTCAACTTTTGTAGAGAAAAGTTACTCTGGAGAAATTATCCACTTCATATTGAGTCTACATCCCTTTGTCCTTTAAAGTATAAACACATTGTTCAACCCCCAAACTCTTCCCTCTTTGATGGAGAACCCGATTGTCTCTCGTATATGAGCTTGCCTTTGGTGGAGGATTGAAGTGGTGGAGGCCCATCTAGAAAGGACTTAGTTTCTCGGTTCTGAGACGTTCCCACACGAAATTTTTTCACTTGTATAATTTTGTTGATCATATTTTAATAGAAATACTCTTTTCTCGTTCAATTAATATCTTGCAAATATTTGAATTGTTATTCCATGGGAATATTTGTTATGAATGTTGATGGATTATTCTATTATATGTGCTAACTTTATATATTATCACCATATTCTTGTGTATTTTAGTTTTTTGAGGACAAGTTGCAGGTATAAAGCTTTGATTCAAGTGCTCAATGGTGGTCTTCATCGAACATCTAGACGAGGTAGGATATTTATCTTTTCTTGTTAGCATTCTTGTTTGTACAACATACTTGGGATTAGAGTTGATTCTACATTCATTTTGTCTATTGTGGTTTACCCCTTTCCATCGAGTGATTTGTTAATATTATGGTAGTTGCGGGAGGTATTTACCTCCACGTGTGAACCTGACAAGAATAGAAGACTCTAGGAAGCAAGAGAAACCCTAATGAGTTGGCTAATAACCCTAGAAGTCTTGTCGGCTCAAGAAGATAATTTATATTAGGTTATTAGCCTCCAAGAGAAGAAGTCGGCCAAAAATAATAACAATATACTGAATAGACACATATCCATAAGGAGAAGTCAGCCCCAGCAAATCTGGCAGAACCACTATAAATACAGGGCGCCAATTCTCATTTGACACATCTCAGAATTGCAAAGAGCAACTGGTGTGCACTGCAGTTCCTAGTTTGGTGCACACATGTGGAGGAGGGTTGCAGGTGCAGCTGAAGCAGCAGCTAGTTTTCAGTATTGGATTGGACTATCTCTTGGCTAGGGTTTGGACTATCTAATCAGCTATTGTTGGTTCGCTATCCTTGGAGGAAGATGCACTACACCTTGTTTGGCTATCTAGCCTAGGGTTTTCTTCCGGAGTAATTCTCAGTCAAGGTTAAGGTGCTCGGAGGGTGGCTTCGGCCTATGGTTGGGTGACGAGGGTATCGTCAATGGTAAAATGAGCACACATTCTTCTATAATCTAACAGGTTATGGCCCCACACCTCCTTCATTCAGTCTAAAACGCTGGAAGGAAACATAGTCGCTAGATATTGAGCTCACTGAGGAACTGTCGCTAGGGTTACTAGCAGTAGAAACTTCCAAGACATTGTCGCTAGGGTTACTAGCAAGAGCAGTTGTAGAAACCCTAAACCTCTTGTTGAGGCACCTTAAGTGAATGGATTGACCTAATCTCCAGATAGATCAGTGCGCTCTAGCTTAGCGCATCTCCTGATACTCTCAACAAGCCAAGACGTGAAGTTTGAATTTCTGGTCAAATCTAGGGTTTGACCAAGTCAAGCAACCATGACTAACTCTATGAAGTCTGAGAACAAGTTAGATGGAGCCTCTAAATTCAAAGCGTGGAAGACAAGGATTGACCTCATCCTTGCCAAGAATAAAGTGTTGGATATCGTGAAAGGAAAGATCGTAAAGCCAGAGTTTGAAGAAGGAAAAGAGAAGGAACCGCAAAACGTTGCAGCTAAGGAGAAGTTCAAAGATGTTGACATCAATAACATGAGTATCATAGTGGTTTCTATAAAATACAACTTGATACCCTGCATCTCCCATCTTGAATCATCGAAGAAGATGTACGATTCCCTAACAAATCTCTTCTCAGTTAGAAACATTGGAAAAGTTATGATTCTGAAGAATGAGCTCTGTAACATGAAGATGAATGATGACGACAGCATAACATAATACTTTGTAAGGATCTCCCAGTTAAGAGATCAACTACAAGCTATTGAAGAGATCACTTCAGGAATTGGTGAACATAGTACTCAATGGTATTCCCAAGGCATGGGATGCATTTTCCGCAAGCATGAACACAAGGAAGGAGTACCTGACATTTGAAGAACTTTGGACTTGATGTGCTCAAGAAGAATCAAGGATCAATGCAAAAGAGAAACCCCAAAAGAAGTACGACGATCAAGCCTTCATAGCAAGATTCAATAACTTCAAGAACAAAAGGAAGTTTGGTTCAAGAAGGAATCCAAATCAAGAGAGAGACACTTCAGAAGTACAATGCTTCAACTGTTGAAAGTATGGTCACTACAAGAATCATTGTCCTGAGCTAAAGAAAAGGAAGGAGAAACATGAAGCATCAATTGCCGAAGAAATGGAACTTACAAAGAAGACTAAACAGGATGGAAGAGACTTCTTCTTCTAAAAGGTAACAACACTCTTCTTATTTCTTGTACATATCTTGTTTGCATCGTCTCTGTAAATATCTTGTATATCTATCTCTCGGAAGATAATGTATTCCAAGAAGAACTATACCTATGGAAGAACAAACAAGATGAAAATAGATATCATTAGATAATACACATGAAAGAATGAAATACAAATCATGTGGAAGCTATTAAAAGATAATTCGAATCAATCATGAAGAGACTTAGAAGAAGCAAAGATAGAAAGAAGTCAGCAATCGAGAGGAAATTGGAAAAAGATTTATGACGTTTTGTAGAAAACAACAAGATGGAAGCGTGGACTCTATTAGACAAGAGAGAAAATTATATATTTCAGAAGACAATACATGGACTCTGTCAGATGGAGGGAGCAGATTATATGCACTTATACATAAAGAAAGGATTAGGAGGGAGCTAATCCTATGATCCATTGAAGATGATGAAATATATATATCTATGGTAGCAGCCATGAAAGACAGTACGTGTTCAGTTCAACCGTAGAAGAAGACTTCTTCGAAGAGAAGCCTTAAAGTATTCTTGGTTGTCCATCTAGATCCGTGATCCTATGATGAAAGGAAGAAGTGGAATCTTTAGGGCATGGAATCTATAAGAAACTCCATGGACCCAAAAGCTAAAGAAAAACATGAAGAAGAAACATAAAGATTCCAAGAAAGAAAGAAAATCCAGAACAACCAGTCACAACATTAAGAATCAAAGATTACCAACCTGATATGAACTCACTAAAAGCAATCAAGTAGAAGAACTGAAAGTCATGATAAAGAACAAGTGTATGGAAGACTTATGAACTAAAGCATTGTGAGACCTAGAACTAGAGGTTCTCCCAGATGGAGGTAGCAGACTATGACGACTACTTGTTCCAGTAAACCGGACTTATCTCTACATAATTCATTATCTCATCTGCAACATCCATGAGTCGGAATTCTACATCAGATGAATGCAAAAGAATGTTCTCCAGAGAAATTGAATAAAGAGTGTATGAAGAGAAATATCAAGACTTTGAGGCATACCAGAAAGAGACTCATGTATGCAGATAGAAGAAGATAACTTGGTGGAGAACCTCCAGTGCACAACATAAGTGTGGTGAAGATTTCCTATAAAGATGACTACTTAGTAGATCAAATCTCATGATGACAGAAGAAGTGCCACATAGATATGTTCCAGCTTTCCAACTATGATATACTCTATTGTTTAGATCTACATGAAACCTTCACGGTGTTCCAGACTAAAGTACATTTGAAATCAAACATTACATTATCCATGATGAAGTCCAGAAAGGAGAAAATGATTCTCCAATACATATCTCCACATATGAGCAGATAAGCAGACATTTTGGTAAAACTTCTATCCAAAATGAAAGAGTCTGCGTACTCAAGCTAGAGCTCGTGGAAACAACTTCCTTCTTATTGAAAAATGAATAAATGACTCTCCAAGTTAGGAGGGAGTACTGAAACATTATTGAAGACATTCATCTTTAAATTTGAAAAATAGTCCATCTTGGACAGATGCTTTCATGTTTGGAAAGTGGATTGAGACTTCTGACGGATACTCACTTCCTATTGTGGTTAACATGGGAAGTAATATGATTTTTGATGTATCATAGACAACGAATTCCCATTGTGGTTAACATGGGGAGTGGTCTAGGGCAGTCTATCTTCTTGAGGGTTACTCAAGAAGACTACCCCGCCTCGTCGAACAACGATTTCTCATTGTGGTTAACATGAGGAATGGTCCATTTTGGAGGTTGATGCAGGACAGTATTTTCCTCTTGTGTTTAACAGAGGAAATGGTCCAGACAATCATTCATTAGGGTTTATACATTCTCTCCAGGGTGCACTTTGATTAGTGTAGGAGGAATGGTCCAAGCTCAGCAATCAGGGACAGACATTCCTTAGGTTTTATACATTCTCTCCAGGGTGCACTTTGATTAGTGTAGGAGGAATGGCCCAGGGTGGGGAATGGTCCAGACTCAGCATTCCTTAGGGTTATACATTCTCTCTAGGGTGCACTTTGATTAGTGTAGGAAGAATGGCCCGGGGTGGGGAATGGTCCTTGTTCAGAAGACAGGACATTTATTCTTCCCTGCATGAGAAGAATAGTCCAGATATCTCATTATTCTACTCTGAGGCAGATATTCTTTCAGAGCTCACAGATGTGAATGAAATATTGGCTCGAATGATTCAGTTTATATCATAACATTGTTTCTGTGCAGGATGCTATCAGATGTTTGTTATGAAGATTGTATGACAGTAGATGTAGACTACCGTGGTGGATATGTTCCATTGTTCGTGAAGCAGATATTCTTTCATAGCTCACATATGTGAGTGAAAGATTTTCCAAGATGATTCAGTTTATATCATAACATTGTTTCTATGTAGGTTGTTATTCGATGTTTTTTATGAATACTGTATGACAATAGATGAAGACTATTGTGGTGGATATGTTCCACTGTTCGTGACTATACGTTGTTGATCAAGTACTTGTGTGTTACTTGGTGTGGTAGTGTACCACTAAATTGTAGTTATGTACTACTATGAATAGACACAGTTGTGTTCTATATTTTGTTCTAATTACCTTGAAGACTATCAGCAGTTTATTGGAGATAATCATCATCCATACGAATGATGAACAGAGATTTTCCAGATGGAAAATGGTTCAAAGCATTTACTCTTCTAGATTATAAGAATGGCTCTTGTATCACTCTGTGGTGTGAGTGACTTATCCAAGCATCATGTCTAATTACTCAGATGAAGTATGGTATCAATAGATGATGCAGCTGATGGTGATGGTGATGCTCATGATCTAGTCATGAGATAGTCTAGATGACTATATTGATGCTACCTGGTAAATGGTATGTTTTTGTGCTCAAGACCATTACCTGTAATACCTCCCTAGCTAGGAAGGAGTGTTAATATTATGGTAGCTATGGGAGGTATTTACCCCCATGTGTGAACTTGATGAGAATAGAAGACTCCGAGAAGCAAGAGAAACCCTAATGAGTTGGCTAATAACCCTAGAAGTCCCTTCGGCTCAAGAAGATAATTTATATTAGGTTATTAGCCTCCAAGAGAAGAAGTCGGCCAGAAATAATAATAATATATTGAACAGACACATATCCAGAAGGAGAAGTCGGCCCCAGCAAATCTGACAGAACCACTATAAATACAGGGCATCGGTTCTCATTTGACACATCTCAGAATTGCAGAGAGCAATTGGTGCGCACTGCAGTACCCAGTTTGGTGCACACATGTGGAGGAGGGCTGCAGGTGTAGCTAAAGCAACAGTTAGTTTTCAGTATTGGATTGGACTATCTCTTGGCTAGGGTTTGGACTATCTGATCAGCTATTGTTGGTTCTCTATCCTTGGAGGAAGATGCGCTACGCCTTGTGTTAGCACTCTGTAATTTGCCCAAGGTTGTGAGGCAATCACAGAGGCAACATCAAAACCACTTCGAGTCTTGGATCTAGCCCTCCAAGGCTCAGAGAGGGATCTCTCTGTCTGATATAGCTTTGTTTGAATAAGTATTAGGCTAGTTATGAAGAACAGAATTTGGATTTTTAAATTGGTAAGAGCAGTGAAAAGAAACCATGGGAAATGGAGTCACAAACTGAGATTTGATCACAAACAAATCCTACAGACGGCTTTACAGGGCAAGGTAGGCAAATTACTAGATCTGGTAAAATTAAATGAGATGAAAGAGGAGGAAAAAGAAATGATCAATTTAGCAACAGAGCAATGAAGAATTCTGCCACTAAATATCAGAAGAAAACATTAATATTATCCACAGCCAGAAACAGAGTGTATCTTTCAACAAATTATGCTCATAATCTTCTGTCGAATAATAAAGAAAGAAAACATATGGAGATAGAGAAAACAATTTACTGGAGAATCACTTCACCAATATACTTGACACAAGAATCATGTAACTGTTGCGACTGTATTATCTGAATTGATGAAAAAAAACTACAGTTAGCTTTGTGAGCTGCTTTACAAAAACTTCATCCTGGTTCCCTGACTGATCAACCTTTTTACATTAAAAATCATCTCTATAAATAGGAGAGGTCTCCTCAATAAGTTTCAGAAGTCGGTTTAACCTCCTCGGCCAAAAATAGCCACCACTCCCACAAAATTTGGAGCTTTCTGCCATGAAAGACGGACCGGTTTTCTACGAAACAGGGGTCCGAGAAGACGTGATTTTCTCTTCAATGATGAAACCTGGGAGAAAACTGAAATATTTTATTGTAGATTGGTATGTGCTGGACAAAAAACTCCTTCGGTTTTTCCAAATTTGTCCCCAGCTGGCCGTGACAGCTCCTGCAAGATCGGGACTGTAACGGAAAATGAAGAATCTGGAAAAATGGGCCTCGAAGATGGATTTGATTCCCTCTTCTCGTGGCTCCGTTGGAAAAACTGGGAGAGGTTTTTGTTTCTCAGCCTGTGCTGAGAAAAAACCTCTCTCGGATTTTCAAAATCCATCTCCGTTTTCTCAGAATCTCCGCCGGAAGAAGACATGGTAACACAGACAAATATTGGCAAAAATTGGGGAAAGTGGTTTTTCTGCGTGGTAAGCGGTATTCCGGACTCCCCC
>ML787009.1:320795-348114 GCA_009831015.1 Picea engelmannii | reverse complement strand
TGTGTTACGTTGGTTTTTTTCATGTTTTATTTTGTGTATTGTTTTATTACTTTTTTATTGTTTGTTTTTGTTTTTAATATAATTTATTTGTTTTATGTTTTTATGTATTTTATTAAATGTTTAATATGTTTTGTATTTTTATAATTTGTTTTATTTAATTAAACCTAACACTAATTACTAACTTAGTTACTAACCTAGGTATTAAACTTAATTAATAATTAATTAATTAATAATTAATTTATTGTTCAACTAGTCATTTATTAATTATTTTAACCTAGACTGATTTTATTGCTATTCTTGTTTATCCTAAGTCTGTTTGCTTATGGACAGGTGAAGGTGGCGGGATAATGGAGGCTGACAAAAGACGAGGAAAAGGGCGCAGTGTGTATGAAGGATGCAGCTGGGTGATGGAGGATTGAGCGACAAGAATGGAGGGAGGAAACGGAAACACCTGAGCCACGACTTCGTCACCACGAGAGAAAAACCAAATCAACAATCGAAGAATCGAGTCGCCTATAATTATAGGACCCAAACACCTTGTTTGGCTATCTAGCCTAGGGTTTGCTTCTGGAGTAATTCTCAGTCAAGGTTAAGGTGCTCGGAGGGTGGCTTCGGCCTATGGTTGGGTGACGAGGGTATCGTCAATGGTAAAACGAGCACACATTCTTCAATATTCTAACATGATTTTCCTCGTAATAGAATTGGCGACCACACTAGGGATTGAATCTTCTATTTTGTGGTTTGGAGTGTTTTTCTCCTTTGATTGCTCTATGTTATCTTGATTTTCCTTATCATTTGATTGCTTGACATCCTATTTTCATTTTGAATATGAGTTTCTTGGTATTATCCTTACCCTGATAGTGTTTTAAAAAATATACACGGTTTTTCCCTTGACAGACACGTACATACGCGAGCTATCATTCTATAGGGCACGTACATACGCAATTTTTTCTTAAACAGTCGCGTACATCAACCTTTTTTTCTTAGTTGTTGAGTTTGGTGTTTTTTGGGTGAGTTTTGATAGTTCTTAAGTCTTCTTGGGTCTCTGTCATAACTATTGAGTGCCTACAGAGTGATAGGAAACCTTTCTTTGGTTGAATTTTCGGGCAATTTTTTTTCTCATCATATTTTTCATTGGTTGTCCTTGCATCTTGGTCTGAGTGTTTGATTCTCGGTATCTTGCTTGGCTTGTCTCTTTTTTATTGCAGTAGGGTCTATATATCAAGTTGTTATTTAGTCCTTGCATTTCATTTCTTTATATTGAAAATACAAAAAATATACATTTTTCATTTTGGCATTTGATCTTTTGGGTTCTTATTATTGATCTTGATACATGTATAGAGGGATTGCATTGAAATTGCAGAGCTGAATTGAAAGTTGCATTTTCAATGCCGAGTCATAACATCATTAGTTTCATGACCACATATTTTGAGTAAACAAAATACATTAAAAGTAACATTGATTAATTATAATTGATTAGAAACGATATCTTTTTTCATAGTACACAAACAAGCATAGGATATAGAGCCTTGGAAAAGGATTTTTAGAGTAAACTTATTCAAGGCTATTAAACTCAACATATGTGTCTGACTAAGGGAGTGGTGAAATACATTGTGTAATTAGTGACATCAGGAGGCTTCGCTCACACCAGAGTTAGGCACGAGGTCACGTGAAGTTGTTTGCAAAGATATCCCTCTAATACCTTCTTAACATCAGAGATATTTTTGGGGATCTATTCGTATATGGGGGTCTTGCTAGTACCTTTACCACTGTGAGAGGCGATGCTTTCTATATTTTGGGCTTTGTTACCCTACCCATACAGTGGAAGTGACTTATGATTGTTCACCTATGCATTGCTTATATCGTGGTGGATTTAGTTTCTTGATATAGGTAGCCACATAGGTTACTTGTAGAGGTTATTCTGCAGGTACCCTGAGTCAGATAAAGGTCGGACAACACACGAGCTTTATGGAGGATTACCTCTCTGGGGGGATATGACCGACTGTGTTGTTAATCCCACAAGGGCCCTTATAATTGATTCTAATACCTCCAATATTTTAATGGGAGTCTCAAGCCCCTCTTGGGAAAGGCATACATACTCCAGTGAGGGAGGCCCCTTTTCAGCTACTATATCTTGTTTATGTACATTTATCCTTTTTGTTTATTTTTGTGTGCTCTTTGATTGTTAGTTGGCCTTAGGATTTTTTTTATATCTATATTTTTGAGTTATCGTGGATCCAGACCCGCTTCCTCGCATGTCTCGTCGTTTTTTGAAATTACCACCGCATCTTGAGTCTTTGCCTTCTAAAAGGTGTAAAGTTATCAACTGTGGTATACACAACCTACTAGACGTTTGATCATACAAGTATGAGTACTGAGTTGAGTCATAAATATATTGGGAGACATTCAACTCTCGTACCTACCATAGTTACTAGGACTCCTTCGACTCCTTCAACCACTTCGATTGTGGTTCTGGAGGTCCTCGTCCTTACACCTATCCAACCTATGGTTGATACGCAACCCATAGTAAAAAACCCTTTTAGGTCCCTTTTTGGTACACCTGGATACAATTCTCAGTCCATTCCTTCGGTCTCCAACACTTTCTCTTTTGGTATGTCGAATATGAAATCACAATTTTTGTCTTCCATTCCAGCGAATAATACTAATCCTAGTTTTGTCCCTGGGGGCATGTTATAACCCTAATTTGCACCATACATGCTTACCTGGCATCAGGCCAAAGCACTATTGAACAACTCTTTAAAAAACCTCTTTTATAAGGGCCCATGCGCCCTACTCCATTATTGCACGTGTGTACACGTTGGCTAACCTCAAACAACTCACGTTTACCTACAAAAGCACGAAAAAAGGAAAGTTGGGGATGAAACACACATCTTTGGGTGAGTTAACTGAAACTCCCGACCATGCATGGTCGAGGGTTCGTCCAAACACCTAGCTTCTTCTAGCCTATAAAAGAAGGGTTAGGGGTCCCATTTGGAGGAGGAGAATAAGAGTAAAGAAACTCTACCCAATTGCACATTCCCATTGTCCCAACCCTTTAGCCATACTTGTGTAAAGAGAGATACAAAGCAAAGAAGTTGGAGGACATTTGAAGAGGAGCCTAGGATCAGGCTCACGGAGCAGTGGTCGGTCTTGACATTGTAAGTTGATTAATTAAAGTTAATAATAAAGAAATGTTTTTCCCATCCCACTATATGAGTTCTTCATAGTTTAGTGAGTATATGTTTGAATCTCTAACCCATTAATCTGTAGAACAAATGCATGTATAATTTTTTGCTTGTTTTGTACGCAGTTCAGTCCTGGGAGGATAACTGCTAACAAGTGATCAAGCATGAAGAAGGATCGACATCGAACGTCAGGAACAAGGTATGTTCGTTTAACCATGTATTTGCTTGAAAGAAATGGGGATTAAGTCTGGGACGATGGTAGAAAGTAGGATTCTTTCGATCTTATTTGCATGCATAATATAACCCTAAATGCTAGTCCGTAGGGGGATTTCCCACCACAAAAGAATTGGCGACCATACTGGGGAAGTCTCTACGGTTCCTAGGAATATTTTTGGGTATTTTTAAAAGACTGGTTTTCTTTCCTGTTTTTTGAAGTTTCTGCAAAGTCTGAGCTAACAGAGATTCTGGTCTTCCATACCATCTATCTTTGTTTCTTTGCTTGACTGTGTTTTTTAGAGACCCACAGAGGTACACGTGGTCTGCATAAGGTCTGCACGCGTGTACCCATGCCCTACTTTCTTACATCCCGCGTGTAAACGCTTGATGAAGAAGTAACAGTAGCGTGTATGATTCCAGAAAATTTTTGAGGCAGACATCCTCTTCCCTGTCAGAATCATTCATTCTCAGGGGTTTTCTGGAACTCTTTCTAGTCTTGGTTGTTTGCAGTCTATAGCTTAGGGTTCATCTCAGATTGGTTTGTTTTCTGGTTCTCAAGATCAGTGGTCTCTTCCTGGTTCTCAAGATCAGTGGTCTCTTCCTGGTTTGGATTGTCTGTTTTTATTTTTTTCAGGGTTTTAGAGATACACGCAACATGTATAAGGCTAGCATGCGTGTACACGCCCTCTATCTCTACATAGCTCGCGTGCACACGCTTGCTATTGAATTGTCAGTAGTGTGCTTGTGAAGGATAGTTTTTTTTTAGGGTGAGGCAGTCATCCTTTCCCTTGACAAGAGTTATACCTCTCAGGTTTTTGAATCTATGTCCTAGCAGTCAGTAGCTTAGGGTTGATCTCAGCCATAGCTTTCTTTTTTCATTTAAAAGTTTTCATCAAAATTTTCTTTAGGGTTTTTAGACAAGTGTGAGAGTCATTTTTTAAGTTGCTAGTGTGTGATTCTTTGCGATCTGCGATTAGACCAGAAGTTTTTCTTGGTTTTTGACTTGTTGATATTTTTCCTTTTTGCTTTGTGAGCATTCAAATAAATAAATAAAATCTTTCATTTCTTTGTTTGGTTGAAAAGTGTTGTTTTTCAAAAGTAACCAGGGAAAAGTCTTTGATTTCATAAGTTCTTAATAATTTACTTAGATTGTAAGTAGCTCATAGTCGAGTGAAATCCTACTTTAAGTTTGTTGTTCAAAAGATCTTAGAAAAAAAAATTAAAAAATTTGAAAAGTTGTTGAAAATTTGCGTTAAGTGAAGGTTTTTGTTTCCAGCTTTCTATTCATTTTTACTTTCATCTTTCAAACATCACTAGTTTCACTTTCATACCCTTTGACATAATACAAGCCATAAAATTGACGCTAAATCTAAAATTCATTAGACTTTTATGTTTGTAGGGTTAACCAACTAGTTCAGGATTAGGGCCTTGGATTAGATTGGAGAGGAAACTCTTCAAGGCCATTAAAATCAAACATTGGAGTCTTAGTTAGAGAGTTTCCAAGTATAGTATCATGAAAGTTATCTGGGACCCCCCTCTAACATAGGGGATAAACACGAGGTCACGTCCGGAAAGGTAGTGGAGATAACCCCTCCAAAGTTGGACCAATCGTAGTGGAGAACACATAGAGAGGGCTTGTCTTGGGATTCCGTCGATTGCATTTGTCGCAGAGCTTCATGGGTCTCGAATCCATTCAAGGTCCTCAGTTGTCTTCTAGACCACTTGATCTCGATACCCTTGACAGGTTCCGGGCTCGATACCCTGCTCATTGTGGTCTACCCGACTTTCGACTGTACCCTCCTGGTGATTGTTCGTGCGCTTACAACCTAGTTGCCTATCTTTTTTAGGGACATACATAGGTGACTGCGGGGGTATACCATGGTACCTAGGATAGACATCAGGCCATTCTTTGCAGAGTATACCCGGAGGGTGCTTCCGTGTTCGAGTTGCACTTGCACTGGTAAGTTTCTCTAGTGTTAGTTGTTGTAACTATTCTTCCAATTAATTTAGTGTTTGCATGTTTTATCTTATAGGGAATTTTTTAGTGTGTGTTGTTTTTGAACAACTAGAATGCCCTAGAGTGTCTTTGATATTCTCACATAGTGGAGGATCACGAGCTCCGTCGGTCATGAAGGCTTCTTGGCCTGCCTCCGGTTACACTGGAGCCACCCCTGCCACCACTAAGGCGATAGCTAGACCAACAAGGGTATTTTGAAGCGACCAGGTCACAAGAAATTGTGTCTGACCAACATCCAGAGGAATCAACCATTTTAGAAGTTGGATCGAAAGCTTTTGGTCTGGTTGACACCTCCACCACTGATCTTTCAGCACCCACCATCTTACCGATTCATCCTTACGAGTGCTAGACAGTGTCGCATGCAGCAATGGAAACAAATGTTGTTACTCCTTCTGGGAATTCTTCAATTCCCACTACGGTTGTCACCACGGGAAAGTTTCCACCTCCTAACCCACCATCACCAGTCTAAGCCACCATGGTCTTGACCACCTCTACATCGCATAGTGGTCTGATCCTGTCTCTGGCGGCGGCCACAACCCCTTTCACACCAAGTGCGACAGGGCCTCCATTCTCATATGGGATGCCTAGTTCAGGTACAAGTCTCGTACTTTCCTACTCCACTTCACAGACTTCAGGTCTGGGGGCAGGGAGCTCTAACGCTCCTCTGCAAGGACACATAGGGGGCACTCCTACTCCTTTTAATGCTTTCCCTTATGGGGGAGGTCATATACCTCCTTCGTCCCCTTCGCTCGGTGGCACGCATCAGCAATCCGTCGAGCCACCTGCACACCATAGTTTACTTGGAGCGGGGAGTCAAGGACCACCTTCGCATAATATGTCGGTAGGTTCGACACCATTTTCTTTGTTCGGTGCATTTGGTAACAATGCCTTCTCGTCATCTACTTTCCCAACTAGGGGAAACCCCGGTTTTGGACAACCTATTCCTATGCAGGGTACTATTCCTGCACAGGGGTCACACCTAGGAACTTCTTCTGCATCAGGGCCTTGGAATTCTTGGTAGGGATCCGTTCCCTCATCAGGAATGTCGATCTGAGGTAATTCTTTTCATAATCAATGGAACCCTGGACAATGTACTATGCCTATCCCCATAGTACCGACATGGGGCAACCCTTCCCAAAGTCCTTCAAATGTAATGCATTCCCAACCATCTATGTCCTATTTTGGAAATCAGTCGATGATGTCTCCTCACACGCAAAATCCATACACTGGCCATGGCCATGGTTTTTACCAAAACCTGGGCCAGCAACCGAACTTTTCCTGGAAACCTGGTGCCAGTCAAACTCCAGGCCCCTTTTTCCTAGGTTATCACCAACAACCGAAACTACCCTTCCTGGAAACCTTGCATTTTCCAGAATTAACAAGGTTGTTGAATGACCTTATCTGTCACGATCCGCATTGGCCTCCTATGACGACGAAGTTGCCTTCAGACATCCCAATGTTCGAAGCCAAGCCTAACGAAGATCCAGGAGATCATGTGACTACCTTCCATCTTTGGTGCTCATCTAACTCATTGAAAGATGACTTCGTACAGTTGTGATTGTTTCAACGTACTCTCATTGGGAGTGTTGCGAAATGGTACATTGAGCTCGATCGCTCAAGATACTCTTCCTTCGGTGAACTGGCGATGGCTTTCCTAAACCATTTCCAGTTACCTGTGAGATACGACGTTGGCACCGAAATGATGGCCAATTTCTCACAAACAAAAGTGGACCATATCTCTGATCACATCCGAGAATGGAGATGTCGAAAGAGTTTAATTAAGGTACCAGTCCCACCAGCATTCCTGCTCGAGTGGTTCCTTAATTCTTTGGTCCCACAGTTATCCAAAGACGTCGCGACGTCGGGAGTATTTTTCGAAGAAGATGCCATCATGAGAGCTCAACAACTTGAGCTAAGTTATTCTCAGTCCAGTTTATTATACGAGATCTTGCCAGATGCACCATGCTCAATACTTGATAAAACTAGACGGAGAGTTGGACCACATGCCAATGGTATTTTTGGTTCAGCAAAAACAAAGCATGTTGAGCAATTGATGAAGCAGTTGCAGCAATTGTCTATACAACACACAGCGGCCAGCCAAACTACTACTTTGGCTGCTCCCCCTACCAAAATGTCGGATGTACACATAGTGAAATAGACTAATCCAAAGGCCACCCAACGGCCTGAAGGAAATAAAAAACAATGAAAGAAGGGTAAGGGGGATAAAAAACCTATCGATAATGCTGGCAGGGACAACACTGAGAAACGGAAGGCGAGGTATCCATGCAACTTGTGTGCGGAAGATCACCCGACCCATCTATGTCCTCAGTTTGCAGAAGCCCAAAAGTTTCTGACGTAGCAACAACCTATTGTGTTAACCAATCCATTTCAACATGGGAAAATCTAACCCAATCCTTTGCAAGCACGGAAGGAGGCAGCCAATGACCCTCTCCGTCTTTTTACAAGCCCACATCCGCGAATGTATATATGGTGAAGGGTGATGCTTTTATATCGACTAGAGCGCATGACTATAGTAAACCAAGCACTTCTGAGAAGGGCAAAGAAGTCAAACTCCCATCTCTTCCTCTACGGATTGAGAAGACGTTGGGTGAAACAATGACACGCATCCCCAAAGGCACGTTCAAAAAATCTTCTCACAACCCAAACGCAAGGGTTGTCTAGAACTATTCTGTGGTGGAATATTTTTCACAAACCCCTTGTACGATGTCCGCTTTGGAGGTCCTCCAAAGGTGCCCTTCCCAGAGGAAATCCTTGTTAACCACTTTAGGATCTACTGAGACTTGTAATCTAAGTACAATCATGCTAGATACAACTGACCTAAAACTTCGTCTGCCTTACCACATAGTGTTTCAGATAGTAGTGGCTTATCCCATGAAAAATTTTACTCGAAATATCTTTCGCACGGTGGTTAATGAGGGAGCCTCGACATGTGTTATGTCATTGGCATGTTGGAAGGCTGTTGGACAGCCTGTTTTGTCTCTATCACCTACTCTCCTCACTGCTTTCGACAGTCGTTCATTCTGACCACATGGTATCGTTCCCTCTTTCCCCGTGCAGTTAGGAGGGAAGACCATGTGTGTCGAGGTAGAGGTAGTCGATGCACCCCTCGACTATAACCTCTTGTTAGGGAGGAGTTGGACTTATGCCATGCAAGATGTGGTTGCTACAGTTTTTAGAGTCTTGTTGTTTCCACACAAGGGTCGGATTGTGACCATAGATCAATTGTCCTTCTCCAGACCTGAACCTTCATTGGGGGCATCCACGGTCCCAATGATTGATAATCCTCAACTAGGTGTGGTCAATGTAGGGGTTGGTTTGTGCCCATCTTTGATGGGTACCTTCGATTACCCACCCCCTCAAGGCGATGTCAAGTTCATATCCGACCACCATAAGGTTGATATTTTCCAAGTTTCGTCGTTTCGCATGACTTACTTCACCAATCCGTGGATACTTCCTTCCCCATCAGCCATGATGGAGGGTATAGGGAATTCGGGCATATCCATGCCCTTTTCCACAACTGAAGTAGTGTACTCTTTAGTCCAATAAGCTTCAGCCAACCCAGATACAACTCATGCACAAGAGTTATATCCGCTTCTAGAGTCTATTTGGGCTCAAGGTTCTCTCGCTGACACTGATTCGTTAGACTTAGTCTTTCCCTCTGACGAAGCAGTAATTGAAGCAATGACTAGTATGGACAAACCCTGGGAAAATCTTCATCATATATCTTACTTCCTCCCAGAGTTAAGCAGAATCGAAGCCAGAGAATTCACATTGGCTATGACTGGACATAGGTCTTGTCCTATTAAACCCTTAGCCACACATGAGGTCTATGCTAAGGGTAATATGGAAACCATCACTGAAACCATACTGATAAATATCTCCAGAACCCCTGGCATCGTAGACAATGTTTTTTTCAGAGCATACTGCTCCCCCGAGGAGATACCCAGCATCGACCCACAAAGTGTCAATCATGAGCTAACTTTGTTGTTTTTCAAGATCGCTTTGAGATCCGAAAGCAACATCCGGCGAGACTGCATTTATGATTTTCGATCTCATCCATATTAACTAAGAAAAGTAACCTCTATGGGTCTTGTTTTAAGCCCTTTTCAGACCCTCTAAACATGAAAAGATTGTCGAGCGATCTTGTGGTCTTTCACGCTCGTTAAACTGAAATTTGAAGTCACGTCTGTCCGAGAGTAGTTTACCCCTTTTTCAATCTGGACGGTCAACCGTATGAACAAAGGTATACTCTATGAAACTTCAGTTCTCTAGAAGAGTACTCTCATGTATCATTTTACCCCTTTTTCGGGCCTGAGGGACTAAATTTACAAAAAAGGAACCCCCACGAAGTCCATAGTTAAGCTCTTTTTAGACTCCCTAAAATTAAAAAGATCATCGAGTGACCTTATTCTTTCACACTCGTTAAAATGGTCCAGAAGAACATTCCTGACAGAGTCCATAGTTAAGTTTTTTTCATACTCCTTAAAAATGAAAAAATGGTCGAGTGATCTTGTCTTTCTCACACTCGTTAAAATGGTTTTGAATAGACGTCTTGTCGGTGCTATTTTACCCCTTTTTCAAACCGATGAGACTATCTTCGAAAAAGGTACCCCAATGGAGTCTCCTTTTACATTTTTTTCAGACTCTCTAAATATGAAAAACCACCGAGCTTACCTTCTCTGGGCTCGTTAAACTTACATCGAAGGACGTTACCACTATGTGTTTTGTTAACCGCGTTTGCATACCTTATACGCCAGCCTTGTATCACTTTGCTTCTGCGTCTTAACACCCTTGGCCCCCGGAGGATTTTTCCCGAGTATCATTCTTCTGAACATTAGTCTTGTCCTTACGCCTTGAACTTATATGTTTGTAACACTCGTTCCTCCATTGTAACATAAAATTCCTTTATTCTTTTTTCCAAAATCACTGAAAAAGACAAAAAAATCAAATATACCCCAAAAAGAGGAAGGGAAAAGTATTTTCTTTATTGGCAGCGTAATGAGTCGCCCTTGGATAAAGCACATATTTTCGTTTGTTCATCAAACTATGGGATGTAATACGACCTTAGGAAGCTTTTTTCACTACATAGAGTTGTGTCCTCCTTCGTTTGGTTATTCTTCCAAACATATGGAGAGTTTGCGTTGACTTCTGCTTCGTAAACTTATGATTAATGCCATGCTGCCTAAGTCTCATCATTTGTCATGTTGTTGTCCAAGGGAAGTTTCTACCAAGCCTGATTCGACCCCTCTACAATTTGTCTCTTGCCCTCATACTAGCCATCCTGAACATCCAATCAAGTCTTTGTTCGAAATCAATGAAGCCTTCGGTCTGATCATCAAGATTCTCTAGTCCATGACCGACGAGCCATTGAAGACCTATGGGTAGTGAAGTCGTACACTCATATTACACTCCTACCCGAGTTTTGAATATTTTGAAGTTGTTGCTCGAGCTCTGAAGACCTCATCTCCAGCCATCATGCCTTATCAACTTCTGAGAAGATGGATACTCTACATGTATATCTTTTTGATTTCGAGATGTAGCTCCGTTGTGTATTGTTCACGGATACACTTTATATAGTGATATGACATGGATCTACAGTGTATTTGATTGGTAGCCATGAGTTTATTCTATCTCGAGCATGGGTATGCCTGCCTCGGTGAGACATTTGTTATTTTGCAGATGACGCCTCTCGGTTCCTGGTCCCTCGGCTCACTTGTTCGGCACATCAGTAAAGATTGGTAATGTATTTTGGCCATCAGATGCTCTTATGACCTCACACATTAGGGGGCATCTGTTATAACCCTAATTTTCACCATACATGCTTACCTGGCATCAGGCCATCTCAGATCCCTTCTTTTCCAAAGCACTACTGAACAACTCTTTAAAAAACCTCTTTTATAAGGGCACACACGCCCTACTCCATTATTGCATGCGTGTACACGCTAGCTGACCTAAAACAGCCCGCGTGTACCTACAAAAGCACGAAAAAAGGAAAGTTGTCGACGGAACACATATCTTTGGGTGAGTTAACTGAAACTCCCAGCCATGCATGGTCAAGGGTTCGTCCAAATACCTAGCTTCTTCTAGCCTATAAAAGAAGGGTTAGGGGTCCCATTTGGAGGAGGAGAATAAGAGTAAAGAAACTCTACCCAATTACACATTCCCATTGTCCCAACCCTTTATCCATCCTTGTGCAAAGAGAGATACAAAGAAAAGAAGTTGGGGGACATTTGAAGAGGAGCCCAGGATCAGGTTCGCAGAGCAGTGGCCGGTCTCGAAATTGTAAGTTGATTCATTAAAGTTAATAATAAAGAAATTCTTTTCATGTCCCACTATATGAGTTCTTCATAGTTTAGTGAGTATATGTTTGAATCTCTAACCCATTAATCTGTAGAACAAATGCATGTAGAATCTTTTGCTTGTTTTGTACGCAGTTCAGTCTTGGGAGGATAGCTGCTAACAAGCGATCAAGCATGAAGAAGGATTGACATCGAATTTCCGAAACAAGGTATGTTCGTTTAACCATGTATTTGCTTGAAAGAAATGGGGATTAACTCTGGGACGATGGTAGAAAGTAGGATTCTTTCGGTCTTATCTGCATGCATAATATAACCCTAAATGCTAGTCCGTAGGGGGATTTCCCACCACAACAGGGCATGGCTCCTCTGCATATTCCACTCTCGTTTGGTGAAGCTCATATTCCAAAAACAAATACTATGGATGGAATCCAACCTCCTTTCCCTCCTGGGTCTAATCCTAAACTTAATGCTCCTAGATGGAGTAATCAACCGGGAGGAAAAGTTGTTTCCTATGTTCCTTCCTTTACACCTTCCTCCTTCACACCGATTCCAAGCAACACGTTTGGTATGACGAATCCACCACTATCCTCAGGATTTCCACCCAGAGGGAGTCAGTTTCATACCATGGGAAACCACCAGCCTGGTGCTACTACAGTTGGGGGAAATGTTTATAACCCTCATTATAACATTCCTATGGGTATGGTTCCCACACAACCCCTTATGAACCATTTTGGAGGAGGCTACTACAATCCCAGACAGGGCCATGGTGCATACCAGAACCATGGATGGGTTGTGATCCCTCAACATCAATTTTTCGCGGGAACATGGGGTCAGATTCCGCAACCATGACTCCCTTTTCTGGCCACACTTAATTTTCCATATTTTTCAATATTAATGAATGACCCGGTGCATCATGATCTGTCATGGCCCCCCTTCCCCACCAAGCTTCCTTCGGATATTGTGAAATTTGAGGGCAAGACTGGTGAGGATCTTGGTGATCACATCACTATTTTTCATCTTTGGTGCTCTTCCAACTCCCTTAATGACGATTCGATTCGTTTGAGATTGTTTCAATGCACCCTTACAGGGGTTTTAGCGAAATGGTACATAGAGCTGCCGGGGGAAACATATGATAATTTTAATCAGATGGTTTTAGTCTTTCTCAACCACTTCTAATTGTTGGTTCATTATGATGTCGACATAGAAATTTTGTCATCCCTCCACCAGGACAAATCCACCCATATCTCGGACCACATCCAAGAGTGGCACAAACGGAAGAGGTTGATCAAAGATTATATTCCTCTAGAGTTTTTGTTGGAATGGTTCCTTAAATCCCTATTGCCTTATATTTCGAAGGATATTTCTACATCTAGGGTAACATCTGAAGAGGAATCTATTTTTAAATCCGAGCTATTGGATCTCATATATGCTCAATCTAGGATGTTATACGAAATTCTTCCTGGCGGGATGAGGTCAAACTACGACCCTAGACAAAATCTCAGGCCTCATGCCATGGCATTATAGGCCCTACAAATACTAAGTCTGTAGACTTGGTGATGCACTAGTTGAAGGATTTGTCTCTAAGCCAATCTACAATAAGACAAGCTTCATATGTGTCCTCCACTCCCACCCAACCAGCGGATGTGCATTATGTATAGTCATCATCTAACCCAAATGTTAACCAACAACCAGAAGGGACTAGAAAGAAAGGACATAGTATTAATTGTAAGGGTGGGAGGAATAATAATAATAATAAACCCAAGGAAAACATTAAGAATGATAGATCAAATAACAATGTTGGTGAGGGCAGGAAAGAAAAGTGAAATATGAAGTTTTGTTGCAAGATTTGTACAGATGATCACCTTACCCACTTATGCCCCAAACTTAAGGAAGTTGTGAGGCTCTTATTTCAACCGCCCGTTGTGCTAAATAATCCTTTTCCGCATAATAAGAACATGGAATCCCTCCTCTAATGTCATAAATGCATCTAATGGGAATCAAAACCCATTGGTGCATGAAGGAGACCATCTATGTGTAAATATGGTCAAGTATCATATTAATGTAGCCACTCGGTCTCACGATTATAGTTATTCACAGGTTGTTCCAGGTCTAGAGTCTCCCCCTCCTCCAGAAACAGCTTTGTAGATCAAAAATCCAAAGCCTCTGCCTCATATTCCAAAAGGAGTACTAAAACATTGTGCCCACAACCCTAATGCTACAGCTACTCAGAATTATTCGATTGTCGAATATCTGGGTCAAACCCCTTGTGCGATGTCGGCTTTGGAGGTGCTCCAGACATTTCCTTCACAAAGGAATGCCTTGTTATCTACATTAGGAGATCTAGACCCATGTGGCTCTAAGGTTATCAAGTTTGACGTAATGGATGTGAAGCCTTGCTTTCCTTACCATGTATCCTTTCAAATCCATGTGGATTACTCAAAGTATACCATCAAACGTATTGTTATTGATGAAGGTGCTGCAACGTGTGTGATTTCCATAACTTGTTGGAAATCCATCAGCTCTCCAACCCTCTCTCAATCTCCGACTATGTTGATCGCATTTGATGGTCATTATTTTCGTCCCCGCAACATTCTTCCTACCTTTCCATTCAATTTAGGTGGAAAGACAATGGAGGTGGATGTCAAGGTGGTTGATGCACCACTCGACTATAACTTATTACTAGGGCATAACTAGACTTATGCTATGACTACAGTTGTATCGTTTGTTTTTCGTAATTTATGTTTTCCTCACAAAGGGAAAATCATGACTACAGTTGTCCTTTGCGCATGCTAGTCCCAATGCATCAGTTAGACATTTGATCCCTTTGATTGACAATTCTCAACCAACAACTGAGGATATTGGTGTTGAAATGTATTCCTCCCTTATGGGTACCTTTGATTTCGTGGAACCAATCCATCATATCTATGCCATGCCCAGTAGGTATTATTTTTCAATGAGGTTTGTTCCTTTAAGTACTTTGTATTTTAACAATCCTTGGCCCGTACCTTCCCCAACCATGTCTTGTGAAGGTTAGTCAAATATTGGAATGACAATGCCACTGTCAATGACATAGATAGTGTATTAGGTTGTTCTTGACTCTATTGCTGACCCAGATCTTGTTTCCTCTCAAACGAAAGAGAAGGATCCTTCTCTTTGGCCCATATGGGCCACCTCATCGTCTTGTTCACATGATTGCCTCAATGATACTTTACCTTCCGATGAAGCCATCTTAGAGGGCATGAATGGTTCTGATAGGCCATGGGATGATATGCATCATCGCTCTTACCTCCTCCCAGATCTTGTTAGAATCGACCGGGACAATTTTATATCTATCTTGAGTGAGATGGTCGGTTACACCGTGGTTCCACTAGATACGCATATCATTTATGTTGAAGGAAACATGGCGAGTATTTATCTTACCGTCACGATTGACATCTCTCAAATTCCTGGTAAAGTTGAAAATGTATATATCGGTGCAGATTGTTCACTTGAAGAAATTCATTAATTTTCTCATTCATACAAAAAGAGGCCAAGAATCGACCCTCACATTGAATGTGAAATCCCTTCCCTTAGACTGGAATTTAAGCTCCTACCTAGCACTTTCGATATTGAATAATGTCTCGTGCACCTAGATATCCTAGATGAGCAACGTTGATATGCCTCTACAACTATCAAAGTGAATAAATGATGTGTTAAGGTCCAATATGATAGGTATATCTGTCCTTTGTAGTACGTTGAGGGTGAATTGGTCCTCTTGTATAATCAAGATAAAGAACCGCAGGGGGCAAGAAAGTTCAACTCCATGTGGAATGGTCCTTATATCGTGCAACGTGTTTTAGAAAGAGGAGCCTACAAATTAGAAGATTGTGAAGGGAATATGTTGGTTGAGCCCATAAATGGGCTCTGATTGAAAATATATTATGATTGAGCCCCCGAGATTGGGCATAATTCTTTGTATACTAGTGTATATTAGTGTATATATATATTTTCCTTTGTCTCATTGACTTTCTTATCGAGTTTTCCATTGGTTGGAAGATGTCAACGGAGTCTTCAATTTACTTAGGATTCGCAGATAGTGCCAGTCGTCATACATAGAACTTGGCTTCCACCGCTTGGGTCGTTTACTCACCCAAGGGTCGACTGGTGTCTTCAGGTGGCATTTGTCTAGGGCCATCAATGAATAATGTGGTTGAATATAGCATTGTTATAGAGATTTGACGCGACAGCATTTCACATGGTGTTTGGTCTTTAAAAGTTCGCTTGGAATCCTAGTTAGTAGTATGTGAGTTGAACGACAATTACCGTGTGCGAGACCCTACTCTACTCCGATGATTCCTACGGGTATGAATTTTGGAACTACACTTTGATTTTATTACTTATAATCACATACCTAGAATTTATAATTATGTTTTAGATTGGCATTTCTCACATAACTAAAGTAAAGAAAACACATTCACCAATGTATACATTGTAACATATATAAGTAAAGATGAAGACCAATGTTTTTTATATTTCATCTCTCCAAAAATATGGTGTAATAGTACAAAATGGGGCTCACAGCCTCAAAACACATATATGGAAAGTATATGCAATAACCATGACATCTACGCCTGTGGCGCTAGATGTGTATCATGATAGCACATTATGACGTTTGCAAGATGCCAGAAGAGTTGGACCCACACACAGAGCACACCCACCACCTGCCATTGGCAGATACTCTACCTGAACCATATGAATGGTGTGCATCAAACGAGACAGGTTCCCCTACACAGTTTGAAGCACTCTCTCCGCATCTCCTCCTGTAATCTCATATCCACGATTCCTCCGACGATGTTGCGGTAATCCATCTGGTCATCACGGACCTGCATCTGCGCAACAAATTAATTGTCAATACTTCATACCATCCAAAAATATTTTCATTTTTTATTCTCTTTGAAAAACACAAAAAAAATGAAATATACAATTTTTTTTCATGCCTATATCACCGTAGGCGGAATTTGGTGGCAATGGAATATCTCTATGTCCTTTGTAGTTGATCCTAGAATAAGGGTAGTCATCTATGGCTATCACCTATCAACGCCACCAGAATAATAACTCATCGTTATAGGGGGTTGGTACCCTACGACCTCCTAAACCCCTCATCACCTCGGTCCACCGTGACATGGATGGATCGCACGGTCCACATGGAATGATCTCCACTCTAGGGCTCAAACATGGAACCTGCTCAAAGAAAAAACTACACAAGATATATGTGAACCTGAAATTAATTTTCCTCCCATGTTTGCAATCTATCAGTTGTCTCTTCATGTTAGCCAGTAGTGAGGTACACCAGTCATAAATTGTAGGTCGCAAGAACTCCATTGCATTAAAAGAGAGTGGCCTTGATGCTTGGTTCAATGAGTCCAACCCCTTGATCCATGTAAGTACAAGGACGACGATATTAAATCTCGGGTTCTCGATCGCCTTGATGGGTATTTGACTCCCTACTTTCTTTGTTCCTGCAACATAGTGGGTGGAAATGTAGTCCTCTATGTTCATACCAACCCCATCTCCCAGGGATTTGAGATTCACCACCTTTCTCTAACGAGATAATCCTATGATGAAATAGATATCCTCTACTTCAGTCCTCAATGGTTTGCCATCAATATTGAAGGCCTCTGTATCCGGATCTTCAAAGTTTACTAGAATTTGAAGCAACCTCACTTGAGCCCTCATTACTTTGAGAGCCCAAAACGTATAAATCCCGCATATTTTTAGGGCAAGTTGGTCCCCTGCATCTCTTTCCATTGTTGCACCAAATTCATCATTCTCTCTCTCTCTCTCTCTCTCTCTCTCTCTCTCTCTCTCTCTCTCTCTCTCCATTCAAGTACCATCCTGCAAAAGGAAATCCCTTTTTTGAGTCAAACTCTTTAAAAAAATCGTGTGCGGACTTGTACACAAGATGCAATGTTAACAATCCTTTGTAGGGCCACATATATGCGGGAAATCTTTACTTTTCCCAAGTACATATCTCCATATACATGACCCAGTGAGCTACAACTCACGTACACCATATTTCATAATTTTCACCCTTTAATACTAAAACAAATAGGATCTAATTTAAAATTGTAAACTACTAGAAATGAAGAGGAGGGTAAGAGAAATTACTTGGTACAGACGATTGTCAATTCTGTCGCTCGTATCTCTTGCAATTGACACTTGAATCTCGTGGGAAAATTGGTCCAAAATGCATTGTTTGGGTAAAAATGTAAAATGGTGTGGTAAAATTGTTTATTTTTACTATTAATAGAAAATAATTACCCACTTTACATAGTTTTTTCTAATATTTTGACCAGTGGACTAATAGTATAGTGGAAGGAGTTGGTTTTGGTGGTTTTATCTAGGAATTTTTGCAGTTTCTAGTGTCATTCCACACGTTCGTGACTTTGGCAAGTGTTTTCTTTGACCAACATATAGGATAGGTCATCACTCCATCTTGAATTTTTGCATTATTCTTTGACAGTGATCCATATGCCTTAGGTACGAACCCATTTATTAGCGACACATAACCTCCTTATTGTTATTAGAAGTGTTGTTATTGAATGGTAGAGGATTACCAAACATGGGTGCCCTAGTTAGAACCTATGTGCCATCTGGTGCCCATACAAAGATTATTCCATAAAGACCGAGAGTCCCTTATAGCTCCAATATGACTATGCATTCAAACCTCATATTCTTACTCATAAGCATTTTGACCTATACCTCAAAAAGAAAAAATATTGTCGAGTGAACTTGTCTCTTTCACACTCATTAATTGGCTTTGAAAGGACGTCTATTTGGTGTATGTTTAACCATTTTTCGGATCAAGTAGACTAATTTCAAAAAATGAATACTCTAGTTACTAGTGGCTAGAAGAGTTCTGTTGAGTATTGTTTTATACTTTTTTCGGGCCTAGGGGACTAAATTCATGAAAAAGGACATTCTTTGGAGTTAAGTTGTAATTGCATCTCATTCTCTTGCTTGTAGTATTGGGCCTATTTATGGTTCCTTCTTTCTCATTACAATCCTATTACCTCAGCAATTTGCATCACCAACCAAGCAGATCCTTGTTTATATCCTTTGTAGCTTGACACCATGTACTCTAAGAGGAAACATTCCCCCGAGTGTCCATGTCCTGCATGAACCTCCTTGCATTGAGCATAGGTATGTTCCACTATTGGAACTAGTTGCTTATTCACGAGAATCGTTTCCTCCTCTATATCATAACATTCATTTGTCTATGAAAAAAACAAAAAAAGACGAGCAGGAAAAGAATATTATCTCATGTTGGAAGCAGTCGTGTTTCCTTTGAACAGAGGACAAAATTTTGAATACACTTGTCATCCAAATTTTGGGTTTAGAATGACCTTAGGAAGCTAAGGTCATTACTTAGAGTTTACTCCTCTGACTGGTTACTCTTCCAGTACCTATGGAGAGTTTGATTGGTGATTCCCGCATCACAAAGTTTCATTATCAATTCTATCCTACTAGAGTCCTCCATATGTCTCATGAACTTGTTCAAAGGATGTCTATAATCCTGTATCAGCCATTCCTCAGAACTCTTGAATTTGCATGTTAGCCATACACTCAGTGTATCTCGGAGTTACATGGATTTGTAGTCCTACCGTGCACCCTAGTCTTATTTTCATTATGGGTAGGTAACATTGAACCCAACAGTTGACATCTCCTCATTGGTCACTGACTGGGGGGTTTCCCTTGTGTTCGAAGACAATAAATCTATTCACATATTCAGATTCATGCAATGTCTTGGATTCCATTAGCCTTATTGGTGGTTTCCTCGTCTTTGTCGAAAATTTTCCTTATTGGTTGTTATTCAAAGGGTATTTTTCACACACTACTTGCATCTCGTGCATGCAGAATATGCACAGTGTCGTTGGTTCTTGAACATTTTCTTTGTCCAAGATCATTCAAATCATCAAGCCATTTCTTTGTACCTCGTGATGAATCATGAGATATGCCTTAATGTTCTCATTTCAGTGGGTCTCCTTGCATCAACTTCAGCTCATCTATTCTGGAAATGAGGCCTAGAGTCCTATGAGTACCTAGAGGATTGCATTCATCAATGGCAGGTTCTCCCACCATCGACAGTTGGGAATACATGAATGTCCCCTGATCGATGGATTCTTCAAGTGTTCGACCTCAACACCTTTATCCACACTTGTAAGAATGTACTCGGTGCATTGATGCCTACTTTCATTATCGATAGGTTGTCTCGTGTTTGTTAACGGTATCCCTTAATGACCAATAATCAACTGTGGTCTCATTGTGTTCAACCTCAACTCCTTTATTCACATGTAGGCTTTCACCTTTGACGGATCGTGTAGAAGACTTGAATACATCAGTTTATAGTAGTATATTTCCTGAGTCGTTTCTATCATTCATTGGACCAATACCTATATGAATCTAGTGATCATGGGAGATCAAATTGTAATCCATTGTATATAGATATCTTCAGGTTAATTTTGAGATTGGTTTTCACTGGGCCTTGTTCGTGACAATGACAACCGTTGGCATGTATCTACTTTGTGTTTCCTATTCATGGACATGAACAACTTTTTGGTATATTTCCACATGGATCTAAAGTGTAATTCAAATTGGCAGCCATGTGTACAAAGTCAATATAGATTGTAATATTTTCATGAGAAACTAGTTTGTCCAGTTGGGTCTCCATTACTCCACTTCTTGAAATTATAATATATTTTGGCCATCGTAGATGCTCCTATGACCTAAAACATTAAGGGGAATTTGTTATAGAAATATTTTCCTCACCCCATGCAACTTGTTGAGAAGGCCTTTTCCATTTCTCTATGCACCTCCCAGAGCTAAAAATCATATTTTTACACATATACGTGCCTTATCATTTATACAACATGCATATACATAGGCTGCACCACTATAGCTCGCGTACATCGAGTTTGGTGCTAAAAATTTAAAATTGTTTCAGGTTTCCACGTCACGTCACGATATCCATGATCCTTGACCTTACATATACTGGAAACGTTATGACTTGGCCCTTCAATTCCATTTAAAGGCTATAAATTGGGCCATATCAAAATCGTAGAGAGAGAAGGAATTCAACTTTTGGAGAGAAAAGTTACTCTGGAGAAATTATTCACTTCATATTGAGTATGCATCCCTTTGTCCTTTAAAGTAAGAACACATTGTTCAACCCCCAAGCTCTTCAATCTTTGATGGAGAATCTCATTGTCTCTCTTATATGAGCTTTCCTTTGCTGGAGGATTGAAGTGGTGGAGGCCCAGCTGGAAGGGACTTATTTTCTCGGTTCTGATATGTGCCAATACAGAAGTTTTCACTTGTATACTTATGTTGATCATATTTTAATAGAAATACTCTTTTCTCATCCAACTAATATCTTAAAAAGATTTGAATTGTTATTCCATGGGCATATTTGTTATGAATGTTGATGGATTATGCTATTATATGTGCTAAATTTATATATTATCACCATATGCTTGTGTATCTTGGTTGTTGAGGACAAGTTGCATGTAAAAATATTTGAGTCAAATTCTCAATGGTGGTATTCATCGAATGTTTGAATGAGGTAGGCTCTTTATCTTGTCTTGTTATCATTTTCGTTTATATAACATACTTGGGATTAGAGTTTATTTCTGTAGCCATTCCATCTGTTGCAGTTTACCCCTTTCCATAGAGTGATTTTCCTCATAGCAGATACATCGTTGGAAAGGTCTAACCGAGAAGAACGGTTTTAGACTGACTCAGGCAGGCACCACGGGCTATTACTTGGGCCCCAAATCCCCAAAAAATGTCGTTTAGGGCTTCAAAATGGCCCCGAGAGTTTGGAACCCAAAAAACTGTTGAAAAACTGCCAAGGTGGAAAATTATTTTTCGAGCTACTGGAATAGGTGGGTGGCCACTGATATCCACCTGGATCAAGCCTACCTCCTTAGGAAGCAATGGTCTCCATTGATTTGAGTTCTCAGGGTAGAGTGGCAAGCGTTTTTTGAACCTAAACCTTGGTGAGTTTCTTTCCTTGCTAAAGAAGTTGTGTTGCTTCGCTTGTGGACAGTTGTTGATAACCTGATGTTGGAAGGGTTGGACCTTTTTAACCAATCTGGCTACATGATATGACTGTTTGCAGAAGGAATCTTTGCACTTTTATTCAATCTTATCAGCCTACTTATTCTAGATAGAAGGTGCTTGGACCGAGGCTACAGTGTTTGAAATGTCCTTTTGTTCACCTTTTGAACAAATTGTGAAGAAGCTGAATTTTGTAGTATAGGATACTACCTTGCGACACTGTTTAGGTCGGAAAGTAGTTAAAACTACGTCTGGTATCCTGTAGAGATGAATCCCCAAAGTAACAATGAAACTTCAAGGCTCATAGATAACATGGTGCTACCACATATATAGATGGCCCAAGAGAACGTCACATAAATCCAATGAGGAAACATCACATAATACCTCATCCTTGAAGGGTTGGATGTTGTATGACAATCGACACTGTTGGCTGACATAGAGATCTTGTCCCTGGAGAATCCACCCAATATTGTATGGTTATGGGTGTGGTGTTGTCGACAATATCAATTATTTGAGGGCCTCTGTTGAGATGAGTTTCTTCTGGCTTCTGCTATCAACAAAAAAATGTAGCGGGGTCCCCTTCACCCACATTTGTGAATGAAAAATCCGCTCCCCCTCTTCAAGTTCTCTTGTTCTTCTGGATGAATTGTTGCAGTTTGGATAGTAGCAGTGGGGTATACATTGATGATTTGTATTCTCCCATTATTTTCTTAATCAGATTTAGAATCAGGGTTCAACCGCTTTTCTTTGATCTCGACCACCAAGGATTATTTTGAGCAACATTCATCAGTGTTGTGCCAGGCAATTTTTTGGAAATCACACCACTTTCCAGTGTCCTTCTTCATCTTCCTATTACCCTTATTTTCCTATGGCTTGGACTGTTTTTCTATAGGTTGGTTGTTAGGGCCATATTTACCATACTTTGGTTGTTGCGTATTTGCAGACCCAAACTCTAGTTTGCTATGGTGCCTAAATTTCTGCTCGATTTTGACAACATATCGATAGGCAACTCCTAATGATGAGATGTCCATAAAATCCATTTTGGTTTGGATGTACCTATGCAAAGCCCCGCAATATTTCATAAATAGATGTCACTTAGAGTCTTTGATACCCATATTAGTGTGAAAGGTATGGAAAGTATTTTTGAACTCCGACGATGTTTGGCCCTCTCTTTCTGTAGTGTGGTCTATATCATGTATTGGTCGACATAGTTACCAACAAGGTAATATTGTTCCTTTTCCGCATCCACAAAAAATTCCCAAGTGGGCTCAACCCAATATATTCCAGACTCCTCTGTGGAATTTTTCTCCCAGTAAGTTTCCCACCAATGTTTGACATGGGGAAGAGCCTTAAGGAGTGAAAAATGGATCTTTTCCTTGTCGAAAAAATTGTGAACGGAGAAATAACCTTCTAGCATATTTAACCATTTTTCTAGGGCATCTGCATCTATATGACCTTAAAATATGGGAATATCAAAATTAACTTTTACCTTGAAAGGTGAGGTTCCTCCAAAGTGGTCACTTGATGAAGATGCACCTACTGTTATCGACAGACGTTGAAGGATGTGGGAAAAAATCTCCATCATTTTTCCCCTCTATCGCATGAAAACTTTCTCATGAAAAAAATTGATAGCATCTTTCGCTCCATAATTTTTATTTTATTCTTCCATGGAGGGTTTCTTGGGTGTGCGAGAGATATTTTCCTCAAGAGAGACAAGCTCGAGACCCACCTTTCTATACTCGAAACTCGTCGGGGACATGCACTGAAAAATTATCAAGAGGAACCTGCTCTAATACCATTGATCCAAATTATTTTCGGCATGGAATGAGAGTGGAGATATAATATGACATGTAAAAATATATATCAATAATATAAAAGAGATATATAAAATATATAACAAGAGGAACATATATACAGTAATACACAATTTCTATTAATGAGCGAAATGTACAGAACTATAAAAATATAGAGTGAATGAACTCACTAGAATGGTGGCAACTTATCTCTAAGAAGATATGTGATGGATACACTCATTAACAAGAACATGATTGTTACAATGATGCTCAAAAGGCCTTTTTAACATAAGGAAAATCCAAAACCCTAACCCCGAAAGATGAAAAGCTAAAAGGTTTGCAGGCCCTAATGGGGATAGTTGACACATCAACTTCTCGGGGGTGTAACATTTGCATATGATCTCCATTTGGGGTGCTCGATACACCATTGGAAAGTTCTAACCAAGAAGAACGATTTTTCAATGGCCTTGGAAAGTGAAAATTACAATCTGTTGGGACCCAAATCCCCAAAAAACATCGTTTAGGGCCTCAAAATGACCCCAGAAGTTTGGAACCCAAAAAACTGTCGAAAAACTGCCAAGGTAGAAAAATATTTTTCGAGCCAGTGGAATAGGTGGGTGGCCATTGATATCCACCTAGATCAATCCTCCCTCCTTAGGAAGCAATGGTATTCATTGCATTGTGTTCCTGGGGGAGAGGGGGGAGCATTTGTTGAACCTGAACCTTTGTGAGTTTCTTTCCTTGTTGAAGACATTGTGTTGCTTGGATTGTGGAAGGTTGTTGAGAACCTAATGTTGGAAGGGTTGGAAATTTTTAACCTCTCTAGCTACATGCGTTGACGCTGTGAAAAAGGAATATTCACACTTTTCTTCAATTTTTTCGACCTGCTTATGCTGGATAGAAGGTGCTTGGACCGAGGCTGAAGTGGTTGCAGTGCCTTTCTATTCACCTTTCAAATAGATAGTGAAGAAGATGAATTTTGTAGTTTGAGATACTACCTTGTAGCACTGTTTAGGTGGGACAGTAGTAGTAACTACCTCTGGTATCCTGTAGATATGACCGCCCAGAGTAACAATGAAACTACAGGATCAAGACTCATAGATAGTATGGCACCTCCACATATATGAATGGCCCAAGAGAATATCATAGAAATCCAGTGAGGAAACATCACATAATATCTCATCCTTGAAGGGATCGATACCGTATGACAATAGACACTACTAGATGACACGAATATCTCGTCCCTGTGATCCGGATTTATGTAGGAACAGAATGTGAGAAGCAAATAACAGAGTGTGCACAATAGTATTGCAGAGAACACAGTGATACAGTGATCCGTAGGATCTTTTAAATGACTATGGTTGAGTTTTAATTTTGCATGCGTTAATTAACCATTTGAGAAACTTAGTGAAAGAATGAGGAAAGAAGAAGGATTATAACAGCCATATACACATATACAGATCTGAAATGAATAATAGACAGCAAACCATAAACACGCAGATTGATAACGGAGTTCGTCACAACTTTTGCCTACGTCTTCGGGCCTTTTCTATGTGGGGGAGGCTTCTTTATTTCTGTTCAAATGCTCAAAAGTACATCGCTGCAATGCCAAATGGCTACAAGACTAATCTGGTCTTGTTCTCCCATATCTCTAGAACCCTGCAAAGAAAATGGCACGCAAAACGGACATTCCAAGATCCCAGAAATGGTCCGACAGCGTCTCCACCTCAAAAGATTCTCTACATCAAACTGACTTGGCTTGGCTTTTCTTCAGCATAACTCTGCTCTGAATGACTTCTCATGGCCTCAAACAGGCTTGTTTTATATAGCCTTGGAGTTGGTTTCTCAGCTCCAACTTCCTCCAAGAATTTGGCCTCCAAAAATGCCCAATATCCCCCAAAAATGGAAGGAATCAGCTAATAATAGGCATATTATTAATAAAAAAACCCAACTATATAACAAAACCCACTTAATAGTTACAAATCGGGTGCAAGCCCCCCTGATAGCGCGCTCCTGGTCACATGTGTCGCCTAGGCATATATCCACGGGCTTGGCTGTTGTATACCGCGCGCTCCCGTCAGTCGGCTCCCGGTCTTGTGTATTGACATATGGCCACGGGCCTAAACCCGCGCCCTTTTACTTGGCTGTAGTCCTGGTCCCGTGGTAACCGCCCGGGATCCCGGGGGCTTATCCTAACCGCCCAACTCCGGTCTCGTGGCGCATGTGAATAGAACCCGTGGTTTACCGTTGTAACCGCGCCCAGTCAAAACTCCACCGTGGTCATTTGAATGGTCATATGTTTATGTCGAGGGCTGGGGCTAAGCCCCAGCCCTTTACCCCGCCGGTTAACCCATGTATTAAATTCAAATACATTTATTTACATATCATTTATAAACACCAACCGACGGCGGGTTGGCTAGCCCGACTTTGCGAGTCCGTTCACCTACCGGGAGGTCACGGGTTCGACCCCCGGCCATACCATAAATTTTAACACATGAACCAATAACCAATCATACGGTGCCACGTGGCAGCCCTTGACTGGGCCATGTGGCACCTTACCAACCAACCACAACCTGACATGTGTCACTTGCTGATTGGCCCACGTGCATGCCATGTCAACCTGTCTGTACTGCCCTGTCATCTGTCGCGTCAGCCTGCCACGTCAGCTGCTGACGTCACCCTGCCACGTGTCACCCTTTCAGTGGTGACACTTGTCACCTCAAGATACGTCCAAATGTACCTCCGTACGCCTGAATCTGCCTGCCATGTGTCACTCCCTGGAGCTACCATGTGTCCCCTGTACGGATCTGCCACGTGTCTCATGTACGGACATGCCACGTCAGCGTCCGTATGGATTGCACAGTCAGCAATTTTTTTTTGCCTGTTTGACCTTTCGGACAGAATGCGATATCTTCTCCATACGAAGCCCGTTTTACAAAGTAAATATACCACCGGAATCAGGAAGACAAGACGGACGCAATGGAACAGGTTTCGTCACATTCTGAGCACTTTCATTTTTGAGCATTTTTCATGCCCTATCAGGCTTCTGGATCCGATTTTGGATCACACCTCCCCACAAAAATACCTTTTGGTCCCCAAAAGGTTACTGACCAGTCAACAAGCTTGGGATAGGCCACCCGGATTGCTCTCTGTCTCTGAACTCTGTCCTGTGCACCTGTCTCATCAATATCAACTGTAACACAATCATGACAACTGACAGTATATTGTTAGCCATTTGAACCCTGTTACATCTTACTGAAGCCACTATCATCCATGTAGAAAACATTGCTAATGAAAGCATCAAAAAGACGACTACAAATGAACTGATATACTTGAAATATCTGCACGACATGAGCTTATCTTGAAGCAATTTATGATTGATTTTCCATTCAACAACCATGTCTTGTTCTTGCTTAAGATCTATTACTTCATTTGAAACAATTATTGGTTTATTGCATACTTGCACTGCCTTCATTAATTGTTCCATTGTTTGAAGTGTTTTACTTTCTTTAACACAATGAGCACGAACCACAAAATCATGACCTTGTTTAGTGAATTGATATTGATTCTTTGTTCTGTAGAAGATTGCCTTACGATCATACAAGTACGGACTACCTAAGACCATTCCACATTCTTTTAACGACACAACATCACAAGTTACTTCGTCCACATACTTAGATGAAATTGCAA
>ML787009.1:307735-319402 GCA_009831015.1 Picea engelmannii | reverse complement strand
ACATGCAACTCAAATCCAAACGTCAACTAGCTCTGATACCACTTGATCCGTAGGATCTTTTAAATGACTATGGTTGAGTTTTAATTTTGCATGCGTTAATTAACCATTTGAGAAACTTAGTGAAAGAATGAGGAAAGAAGAAGGATTATAACAGCCATATACACATATGCATATCTGAAATGAATAATAGACAGCAAACCATAAACACGCAGATTGATAACGGAGTTCGGCACAACTTTTGCCTACGTCTCCGGGCCTTTTCTCTGTGGGGGAGGCTTCTTTATTTCTGTTCAAATGCTCAAAAGTACATCTCTGCAATTCCAAATGGATAAAATAATGATCTGGTCTTGTTCTCCCAGATCTCTAGAACCCTGCAAAGAAAACGGCATGCAAAACAGACGTTCCAAGCTCCCAGAAATGGTCCGACAGCGTCTCCACCTCAAAAGCTTCTCTGCATCAAACTAACTTTGGCTTGGCTTTTCTTCAGCATAACTCTACTCTGACTGACTTCTCATGGCCTCAAACAGGCCTGGTTTATATAGCCTTGGAGTTGGTTTCTCAGCTCCAACTTCCTCCAAGAATTTGGCCTCCAAAAATGCCCAATATCCCCCAAAAATGGAAGGAATCAGCTAATAATAGGCATATTATTAATAAAAAACCCAACTATATAACAAAACCCACTTAATAGTTACAAATCGGGCGCAAGCCCCCCTGATAGCGTGCTCCTAGTCACATGTGTCGCCTAGACATATAGCCACAGGCTTGGCTGTTGTATACTGCGTGCTCCCGTCAGTCGGCTCTCGGTCTTATGTATTGACATATGGCCACGGGCCTAAACCCGCGCCCTTTTACTTGGCTATAGTCCTGGTCCCATGGTAACCGCCCGGGATCCTGGGGGCTTATCCTAACCGCCCAACTCCGGTCTCGTGGCGCATGTGAATAGAACCTGTGGTTTACCGTTGTAACCGCGCCCGGTCAAAACTCCGTCGTGGTCATTTGAATGGTCATATGTTTATGTCGAGGGCTGGGGCTAAGCCCCAGCTCTTTACCCCATCGGTTAACCCATGTATTAAATTCAAATACATTTATTTACATATCGTTTATAAACACCAACCGATGACGGGTTGGCTAGCCCGACTTTGCGAGTCCTTTCACCTGCCGGGAGGTCACGGGTTCGACCCCCGGCCATACCATAAATTTTAACACATGAACCAATAACCAATCATACGGTGCCACGTGGCAGCCCTTGACTAGGCCACATGGCACCTTACCAACCAACCAAAACCTGACATGTGTCGCTTTCTGATTGGCCCACATGCATGCCAAGTCAACCTGTCCATACTGCCCTGTCATCTGTCACGTCAGCCTGCCACGTCAGCTGCTGACGTCACCCTACCACGTGTCACCCTTTCAGTGGTGACACGTGTCACCTCAGGATACGTCCAACTATACCTCTGTACGCCCGAATCCGCTTGCCACGTATCACTCCCTAGAGATTCCGTGTGTCCCCTGTACGGACCTGCCACGTGTCACACGTACGGACATGCCACGTCAGCATCCGTACAGACTGTACAGACTGCACAGTCAGCAATTGTTTTTTGCCTGTTTGACCTTTCGGACAGAATGCGATATCTTCTCCATACGGAGCCCGTTTTACAAAGTAAATATACCACCGGAATCAGGAAGACGAAACGGACGCAATGGCACAGGTTTCGTCGCATTCCGAGCACTTTCATTTTTTAGCATTTTTCAAGCCCTATCAGGCTTCTAGATCCGATTTCGGATCATACAGTAAACACACACTTCTATTAATTAATGAAATAGAGAAACTGTAAAACTGTTGAACAATACATAGCTAGAATGGTGGTAGCATATCCCTGATAAGAGATGTGGCGGTTACGCTCATCCGTGACCAAGATCATTACAAAAAGAGGCCGAAGGGCCTTATTTATCAAAAGCAGGAAGGTAAAAACCAAAAACCTAACCCTAGAAGATGAAACGCCAAAAGTCAAGTGGGCCCTGTTTGGGTAAGTTAGTCCATCAACTTCCCGGAGTCATAACTATTGCATACGATCTCCGTTTAGGGCGCACGATAGCTCGTTGGAAAGATCTATCCGAGGCCTACAACGCTCGAGACAAAATAGCATCGTAGATGCTATTTTGCAATAGAAACATACCCAAAAGAACATCGTTTAGGGCCTCAAAATGGCCCCGGAAGTTTAGGACCCGAAAAAACTGCTAAAAATAGTAAATTACTAGAAATGCCAGAAAATTGTTTTGAGCCAGATGGAAAGGTGGGCGGCCACCGATACCCATCTGGATCACCCTGGCGAAGCCACCCAATGTGGTATGGTTGCGGGTGTGGTGTTGTCAACAATCCCAATTGTTTAATGAACTCTGTTGAGATGAGGTTATTTTGGCTTCTGATATAAACAATAAATGAAGTGAGGTCCTCATCACCTACATGTGTGAATGAAAAAGGTTCTCACCCTCTTCAGGATCTATTGGTCTTTCTGGTTGAATTTTTACGGTCGCGACATTAGAAGTGGTGTCTGCGTCGATGCTCTATCTTCTCCCATTATTTTTTGAATCAATTTATGAATCGAGGTTCGGATCCTTTTCTTTGATCTTGGCCATAAATGATTGTTTTGAGCGACATTCATCATTGTTGTGCCAAGGGATTTTGTGGAAATCACACCACTTTCCAGTGTCCTTCTTCATCCTTTTGTTCCCTTCTTTTCTTGTGGCTTGGACTGGTTTTCTGAAGGTTGGATATTAGGGTTGGTTATTGGAATGAAATCTAGAGTGAGAGGCAATGAGAGGATTGAGGGAAGTGATGGTTGAACTTATTTATGATTTGGATAATGTAGGCTTCTTACACTTCCCCTGTTAATTATAATCCACCCATGTTTCCATAACAATGTGAAGAGTTTTCCCACCAACCTCTTACATGCATTTGATGATTGGTTGATAAGTCAAAGAAATGTGGTTGGATTCCTTTGAGGCACATGCTAAAAATAAATAATTCTAATCACGACACTTGGAAATAAAGGATTTGTTTTTCCATAGGCCCCCTTTCCTCTTCCCCTTCGTATAATCATAACCCCTCTCATGATCCATGCAAACATATTAGACTATTTTATATTATATTCCATCTTTAATATTTACATATGATTTGGATTATTTTCGACACAAAATGAGACCGGAGATATAATACGAAATGTGTAGAGATATATCAATAATATAACAGAGATAGATCAAATATATAACAAGAGGCACATATATATAGTAATACACAAATTATATTAATGAGATAAATGTACAAAACTGTAAAAATACAAAGTGAATGAACTCGCTAGAATGGTGGCATCTTATCTCTAAGAAGATATGTGATGGCTACGCTCATTCACAAGAAGATGATTGTTACAATGATTCTCCAAAGGAATTTTTAACATAAGGAAAAACCAAAACCCTAACCAAGGAATATGAAAAGCCAAAAGTTTTTTGGGCCCCGATGTAGGTAGTTGATACATCAACTTCCTAGGGGTGTAACCTTTGAATACGATCTCCATTTGGGGTTCTCGATACACCATTGGAAAGGTATAACCGAGAAGAACGGTTTTCAACTGGCCTAGGTAAGTGTATGTCATATTATCTTGGGCCCCAAATCCCCAAAAATCGTCATTTAGGGCTTCAAAAATGGACCCAAAAGTTTGGAACTTGAAAAACTGTTGAAAAAATGCCAAGGTGGAAAACTATTTTCCGATCCAGTGGAATAGGTGTGTGGCCATCGATATCCACCTGAATCAATCCTAAGTCCTTAGAAACAAATGGTACCCAATGCGTTGAGTTCCCGAGGGAGAGGGGGAAGTGTTTTTTGAACCTGAACCTTGGTGAGTTGCTTTCCTTGCTGGGGTAGTTGCATTGCTTGGATTGTGGAAGGTTGTTGAGTACTTGATGTTGGAAGGGTTGGACCTTTTTAACCAGTCTGGCTACATGAGATGAATGTGTTCAGAAGGAATGTTTTCTCTTTTATTCAATATTTTCGACCTGATTATGCTGGATAGAAGGTGCTTGGACTGAGGCTGCAGTGGTTGCAGTGTCCTTCTGTTCACCTTTCGAACAGATTGTGAAGAAGTTGAATTTTGTAGTATGAGATACTACCTTGTGACATTGTTTAGGTCGGACAATAGTTGGAACTACCTTTGGTATCCTATAGAGATGACCCCCCAAAGTAACAATGAAACTAAAGGGTCAAGACTCATAGATACCATGGCGCTTCCACATATATGGTTGACCCAAGAGAACATCGCAGACATCCAATGGGTAAACATCACATAATACCTCATTCTTGAAGGGTTGGATTTCGTATGAAAATAGACATTGTTGGCTGACATGGAGATATCATGCTTGGCAAAGCCACCGAATGTTGTATGGTGGCGGGTGTGGTGTTGTTGACAATCCCAACTGTTTGACGACCTCTGTTGAGATGAGGTTCTTCTGGATTTTGAAATCAACAATAAAATGTAGTAGGGTCCACTTCACCCATATCTATGAATGGAAAAGGAGCTCCCCCTCTTCAGGATCTACTGGTTCTTTTGGTTGAATTTTTGTGGTCGTGACAATAGCAGTGGGGCCTGTGTCAATGATATTTTTTATCTTATTATTTTCTTAATCAGATTCCAAATCAGGGTTCAACAACTTTTCTTTGATCTCGACCATCAATGATTGTTTTGAGGGACATTCATCAGTGTTGTGCCAAGGGATTTTATGGAAATCACACCACTTTCCAATGTCCTTCTTCGTCTATCCATTACCCTTCTTTTCTTATGGCTTGGACTGGTTTTCTAGAGGCTAGTTGGTAGGGTTGTCTTTACCATACTTTGGTTGTTGCGTATTTGTAGACATGAACTCCCATTTTTTCTGGTGCCTAAATTTATGCTCAATTTTGACAGCATATCGATGAGCAACTCCTAGTGATGAGATGTCTAGAAAATCCATTTCGGTTTGGATGTACCTATGCAGAGCCCCGTGGTATTTGAAAACTAGATGTTGCTCAGAGTATTTGATACCCATCTTGGTGCACAAGGTATGGAAAGTATTTTTGAACTCTAACACTATTTGGCCCCTCTCTTGTTGTAGTGTGGTCCATCTCATGTATTGGTATTCATAGTTACCAACAAGTTAATAGTGTTCCTTAACCACATCCACAAAAAAAATCCCAAGTGGGCTCGGTCCCATATATTCTAGACTCCTCTGTGGGAATTTTTTCCCATAAAGTTTCCCACCAATATTTTACATGGGGGATATCATTAAGGAGTGTGAAGGTGATAATTTCCCTGTTGAAAAAATTGTGAATATAGAAATACTCTTCTAGCATATTTAACCATTTTTCTAGGGAATTCGCATCTATATAATCTTCAAATACAGGAATATAAAAATTAACTTGTACCTTGAAAGGAGATGTTCTTCCAATGATCCCACTTAATGAATATGTGCCTATTGTTATCGACATGCGTTGAAGGATGTGGGAAAAATTCTCCATCATTTCATCCCTTTGCTGCGAGAGAGCTTACTTAAGCAACATATTGATAGAATATTTTGCTCCATCGTTTTTATTTGTTTCCTCCATGGAGGGTTTATTGGGTGTGTGAGAGAAATTTTCCTCAAGAGAGACAATCTTGAGACCCAACTTTCTATACTCGGACCTCATCAGAGACATGCACTGAAAAATGATCAAGAGCAACCTGCTCTGATACCACTAATCGAGATTATTTTCCACAAGAAATGAGAGCGAAGATATAATATGAAATGTAAAGAGATATATGAATAATGTAACATATATATATCAAATATATAACAAGAGGCACATATATACAATAATACACAATTTCTATTAATGAGCGAAATGTACAGAACTGTAAAAATACAAAGTGAATGAACTCGCTAGAATGGTGGAAGATTATCTCTAAGAAGAGATGTGACAACTGGTATAACCCTAAATTGCACCTGACATGCATACCTAGCATCAGGCCATCTAACTTGCTATCTTTACCAAGCCATTATTGAACAGCTCTTCTAAAAACCATGATTTTGAAGGTGTACGTGCCCTGCACCATTACTGCCCGCGTACACATGCTTTTTGAGCCACTACAGCCCACATACACTCACATAATATCGCAAAATGTGGAAATTTGCATAGGATACTGGTTTTTGGGCCAATACTTAACCGTTTGAATTCCCATAGCCAGTCACCCCAACTGTTACCGTCCCTTTTGGCCTATAAAAGAAGGGGTTGGGGTCCTATTGCAAGGGGAAGCACGAGAGCAAAGAAACTCTGCCCATTTTATCAATCCCCCTTTGCCCCAATTGTAAATCCATTACCATTTACCTAAGAGAGAATTGAAGAGGAGAAGAAGATGTGGAAGTAGTTGGTGCATGGTGAAGAGGAGCCCAGGACCAAGTTCAAGGAGCAGTGTCGGTCTCATGTTGTAAGCGACTTTTGTGAGATTAATATAAAGAAGTAATTTTTCCGTCCCACCAAATGACGTCTTGAAATTATATGATTTTTTTACATTACTTGTTTATGATGTCTAATACACTAATCCATATATAGAATGCATGCTTGTAGTTTCTTGTTTGTCTTTTGATGAATGCAAGTCAGCCTTGGGAGGAGATTTGCATTCGGGAAACAACCAAGCGCAAAGGGATCGACACTGGACGCGGAGTTTAAGGTAGGCCTACCGTATCCCTCTCTCTTGTCTTTTATGTATGATTGTGGGGTAATTTTGGGATAGTGATAAAAAGTAGGAGACTTTAGACGGTTAGTTCAGCCTACACTTTAGGCCCTTTGTGTAGTCTGTAGAGGGGTTTTCCCGCTATAGCAGAATTGGCGATGATCTTCATCACCTATATTACTTCCTCCCATAGTTAAGAAAAATTGAAGCAGGTGAATTCACTCTACCTATGACTGGAGATAAGGCTTGTCCTATCAATCCTTTGTCTACACACATTGTTTATGCTGAAGGAAATATGGAAAACATTTCTCAAACGATACCTATCGATATCTCCAAAATCCTTGGCGTCGTGGAGAATATCTTTGTCGGAGCGGAATGCTCCCCTGAGGAGATTCAAATATACACAGATTTATTTAAATAATTATGTGACATTTTTTCCTGGTCTTACGAGGAAATGCCAGGCATATATCCAAGAATCGTTGAACATGAAATCACGACATATCCTAATGTTAAGTCGGTTCAACATAAGCTTTGTCCATTCAACCCTAGGAAAGCAACAGTTATTAAGGATAAAGTAGATAAACTACTCCAAGCTGGTTTCATCTACCCCATCCAATTGACTCAATGGGTGTCAAATACCGTTCCAGTCAACCAAAAATAGGGTACGATTCACGTATGTACCGACTTCCCTAATTTGAACAAGGCTTGTCCAAAAGAAAATTTCCCCACGCCATTTATTGACCAGATAGTCGATGAATGCGCAGGTTGTGAAGCCTTTTCTTTCATGGATGGTTTTTCGGGATATAATCTGATACAGATCAAGCCCGAAGACCAACACAAAACCGTTTTCATCTGCCATGGGGTACATTCACTTATCGGAAGATGCCTTTTGGTCTAAAAAATGTTGGAGCTATGTTTCAGCGGGCCATGTCTTTTGCTTTCCATGACCACAAACACATAGTCGAGGCTTATCTCAATGATTTAGCGTCACGATCTTGCAAGAGAGCTAATCATCCTACACACCTCTGAATTATCTTTGAGCGATGTCGCTACTACCGAATTCACTTGAATCCAAACAAATGCAGTTTTTGCGTCACATCGGGTCGTCTGTTGGGTTTTATAGTTTTGACAACAAGGATCATGGTCGATCCTCTAAAGATTGAGGCAATAGTTCAGTTGCCTCCCCCGTTCACAATCCATTAGCTTCAGAGTCTATAGGGAAAAGTGAACTTTTTACAGCATTTCATCGTGAACTATGCTGAGATCACAAAGGGTTTTATGCATTTACTGAAGAAGGACGTTCCTTTTCATTGGGATGAAGCTGCTCGGCGCTCTTTTGAAGTGTTCAAACGTTCCCTCATGTCTACCTCTCTGCTTCGTCCACCCAATTATAATAAAAATTTCTTATTGTACTTGGTCGTTGTGGAGTCAACCATCAGTATGGTCTTGGTTCAGGAGGATGATTTTCTCTCGGAATATGTGATTTATTACCTGAGTTGAGGTTTGGTTGGATCGGAACTCAATTATTCCCACATTGAAAAACTTGTGTTGGCGGCAGTTCATGCTATCCAACGGTTCCGTCATTACATCTTGTTTCGTAAGACCACTCTCATTGTCATTGTGAATCTGTTTCAATACATGCTGACATGACATGTAATTGGCGGAAAGATGAGTAGATGGATAGTTATCCTCAAGGAATTTGACTTGGATTTTGTTTCGGTGAAATCCAAAAAGTCGTAGGTCTTTGTGGAACTCATTTCGGAACTTTCAGTTGAATCAGATGATGTTATACCCAAAGAGTCTCCTATCAAAGGAGACATGTTTCTGATCGCATCTTTGGACCCCTCGTACAGAGATATACTAGTCTATCTCCAGACTTTGAAGTGCCCTCCCTCTAATTCTCTTGATGAGTGTTTCTGTATATGCCATCATGCCAAAAACTATCTCATACTTGAGGACACTATGTATCGTCGAGGTGCAGATTGCATCCTTCGTTGATGTCTCACCCATGAAGAAGCGGAAATCGTGTTTAACGATTGCCACACTGGAGCATGTGGCAGTCATTTTTCTGGGTTGGAAACAGCCCAAAATATTCTGCAAGCCAATTACTTTTGGCCGACATTAATGAAAGATTGTGTTGAATCGGTCAAGACGTGCCACACATGTCAGATCTTCTCTCAGAAGATGAGGGCACACCCCACTCCCATGTTTCTCGTCATCACAGTTGGTCCCTTCACCAAGTGGGGGATTGATTATGCTACATGCAACCCTCCTTCTGCAAGGGGGCACCGTTATATCATCGTAGCAGTTAACATCAAATCTTGGGTTGAGGAAAGAACATTCATCACCGTACTACCCACAAGAGAATGGTCAGGTGGAAGCTGTGAATAAATCCCTGAAGACTATTTTACACCGAACGATCAATTCGACCAGGTCAAATTGGCATTTGATGTTGTACTCAGCATTATGGGCCTACCAAACATTTATTAAGACTGAAACTGGTTTCTCACCTTTTCAACTCGTTTACAGGTTGGAAGAAGTCTTTCATATAGAGTGTCAGATCCCCTCTCTAAAGTTGGCAGTACAGTTATTTCCAGACACTTCACCGCTTGAAGAGTGTTTATTATATATTGAGCAGCTCAATGAGCAGCGTCGGGACACAGCCTTGGATAACGAGGCTCACAAACATAAAGTCAAGTGTCAGTATGATCAGTTTGTTCGTCCTTAGATTTTCTCTGAAGGTGACCTTGTCCTAATCTATGACCAAGATAAGGACCCCCTAGGGGCAGGCAAGTTCAAACCCATGTGGTTCGGACCCTTCATCGTGAAGGAGGTTCTAAATAATGGTGCTTATCGTCTGGTGGATTTTGAGGGAAATTATTTGGCGGAGCCTATAAATGGGCTCTACCTCAAGAAGTATTAATCGTAGATGGGTTGCTTTGCGTGACGTCTTGTAACATATGTATAGTTCCTGTACATTCTCTTTTTAGTTTCGTATTTTTGGTTTTATGTACTTGTCATTTTTAATGTCATATTTTTCACTGTGGTAGATGTCAAGTGAATCATAGGTGTTTGTTGGGTTTGTGGACGACGCTAGCCAACACACTTAGAGGCTTGCTTCCGCAGCTTGGGTGATTTTCACACCTCGGGGCCAGTTTCTATCTTTAGTATGTATTTGTTTAGGTGACGCCATTGTTGGTTGTGGAGCCTGATTATCTTCCTGATTCAGAGGTCTTTTACTTTCAGCCGTGTTTATACCCCATGAAGTATTTACACCCCAGAAGTATGTACACTCTTCCACGCAGGGGAGTGGAGAGTGGGGGTACCCCCTCTGTGGGGTTCGGGGGGGATATCTCCCAGGCTGGGGTGTTTGGGGGCAAGCGGGCCCCCAACGGGGGTTCGGGGGCAGCGTCCCCCAATGGGGGTTTGGGGGAGAAGCCTCCGAAGCAAAAATTGCCTTGTAAATGTGTATTGTAATTTCATTGTAAATCTGGAGTGTTCATTATAAGGTCACAGATCTAACGGTAGAAATTATGTTAGGGTTTCTTCCCTAGAAGGAAACCCTCTTTTATGAGGGAAATGTATTGTGGATATGGTTAATGGTGAATATTGTATTCTGATATAGGATACTGTGAGAGAAAGAAGAGGAAGTTACAGCGGGTTTGTTGTAGGTTGTATCCCTTCATATGCTGGATAATAATAGAGGAAGGACCTGGCAATTTCTCTGGTGGACGTAGCCCACACTGGGTGAACCACGTAAATCTGTGTCTCTATTGTATTGTGTATCCTCTGTGTTTTGTTTCCACATTTGTTTTATTTTATTGCTCCACGGTCCTATTTTTCTAACAACTGGTATCAGAGCGAAAGGTAACTCGCAGGAAAAGAGGGTTCCTAGTTCGAGTGGGAGCAATGTCGGAAGATGGAAAGTTTAGGGTCGAGAAATTTAATGGCCAAAACTACCAGTTGTGGAAGATGCAGATGGAAGACTATTTATATCAGAAGGATCTATTCCTACCATTGGGCGGAATAGCAAAGAAGTTGGTGGCTACGAAGGATGAAGAATGGGAGATTCTTGACAGAAAGGCTCTAGGAACGATACGGCTGAGCCTGGAAGCGTCGGTGGATTTCAATATTTCCAAAGAAAAGATAATGAAGGGTTTGATGGATGCATTGGCCAAATTGTATGAAAAACCCTCGGCATCCAATAAGGTATTTCTAATGAAGAGATTATTTAATATGAAGATGTCGGAAGGTGGGTCTGTTGCAGATCATTTAAATGATTTTAATACGGTTACTAGTCAACTAAGTTCTGTAAAAATGGACTTTGATGATGAGGTCAGGGCTCTTCTAATCTTGTGCTCATTGCCAGAAAGCTAGAATGGCTTGGTCATGGCTATAAGTAACTTTGTCTCTGGTTCAAAGACTTTAAAATTTGATGATATTGTTGGTGTTATCCTTAGTGAGGAAATGCGATGGAAAAGCACAGGTGAGACATCAGGAAATGCATTGAACATGGAGAACAGGGGAAGACAAAAGGATAGAGGAAAGGGTTTCGGGAACCGTGCAAATTCTAGGAAGGGCAGATCCAAATCCAGACTTGGAAAGATAGATTGTTGGAATTGTGGGAAAAAAGGACATATGAAGAAAGATTGCAGAGCTCTGAAGAAACAAAGAGATGGACAGCAGGAGAGAAATCAGGAAGCAAATGTAAGAGGTGATGTGTTACAAGATGCTTTGATTATTTCTGTAGATAATATTTCTAAGTCTTGGGTAGTAGATTTAGGGGATTCATTTCATGCCAAACCCCATAGGAAACATTTTCTAGATTATGTTCAAGGTGATTTTGGACAGGTTCATTTGGGTGACGATGCACCATGCAAAATTGTTGGAATGGGAAAGGTAAAAATAAAGCAACGCAATGGAAACCAAT
>ML787009.1:292159-305930 GCA_009831015.1 Picea engelmannii | reverse complement strand
AAGGTGAGTACACAGAGAAGGTGTTGGAGAGGTTTAGAATGCAAAATGAAAAACCAGTTAGTACACCTTTGGCCGGCCATTTCAAATTAACTAAGGAAATGTGTCCCAAGACACAGGAGGAGATAGAATACATGTCCAGGGTCGCTTATTCATCAGCAGTTGGCAGCTTGATGTATGCAATGGTTTTCACAATACCATATATTGCACATGCAATGGGAGTTGTGAGTAGGTATATGAACAATCCAGGTAAAGAACATTGGGAGGCAATAAAGTGGATTCTCAGGTATTTGAGAGGTACTACTACTCATGCAATATGTTTTGGAGGTTCAGACACTTTTCTACAGGGATATGTTGATTCAGATATGGCGGGTGATAAAGATAGCAGGAGGAGTACCATAGGGTATGTTTTTACTATAGGTGGAACAGCAGTAAGTTGGATTTCGAAACTGAAAAAGGTTGTTGCACTTTCAACAACAGAGGCAGAGTATGTTGCTGCTACAGAGGATAGTAAAAAGATGATTTGGTTACAGAGGTTTATGGAGGAATTGGGAAAGAAGCAAGAGAATAGCAGGTTGTACTGTGACAGTGAGAGTGCCATTCATCTTGCAAATAACTCAGCCTTCCATTCGAATACTAAGCATATACAGTTGAGGTACCACTTCATACGATCAGCCTTGGAAGATGGACATTTGAAGTTGGAAAAGATACACACTAGCCAGAATCCTGCAGACATGTTAACAAAGGGAGTAACCAGGGAGAGACTGAATTCATGCTCAGTTTCAGTTGGTCTTCAAGAATGAAGATGAAGATGAGAAATTTTCCAGGTCCAAGAAGGTTCAGAGTCCTTCATATACAGCAGCGGTGGAGTTGTTGAGATCAGACTCCAAGTGGGAGATTGTTGGTTGTGGAGCCTGATTATCTTCCTGATTCAGAGGTCTTTTACTTTCAGCCGTGTTTATACCCCATGAAGTATTTACACCCCAGAAGTATGTACACTCTTCCACGCGGGGGAGTGCAGAGGGGGGGTACCCCCTCTGCGAGGTCCGGGGGGGCTATCCCCTCGGTTGGGGGGTCTGGGGGCAACCGAGCCCCCAACGAGGGTTCGGGGGCAGCGTCCCCCGAAGAAAAAATTGCCTTATAAATGTATATTGTAATTTCATTGTAAATCTGGACCGTTCATTATAAGGTCGCAAATCTAATGGTAGAAATTATGTTAGGGTTTTTTCCCTAGAAGGAAACCCTCTTTTATGAGGGAAATGTATTGCGGCTATGGTTGATGGCGATTATTGTATTCTAAGATAGGAGACTGCGAGAGACAGAAGAGGAAGTTATAGCGGGTTTGTTGTAGGTCGTATCCCTTCATATGTTGGATAATAATAAAGGAAGGACCTGGCAATTTCTCTGGTGGACGTAGCCCACACTAGGTGAACCACGTAAATCTGTGTCTCTATTGTATTTTGTATCTTTTGTGTTTTGTTTCCGCATTTGTTTTATTTTATTGTTGCACGGTCCTATTTTTCTAACATCCACAAACAATGTCGCCGAATACATCGCAGTATTAAAGTTGCTTCGTGACGCTTTGTCGCGTGGTATCTCTCACCTTCGGGTCTACTTAGACGCTCAGTTGGTTGTGTCTTAGTTAAATAGGGTTTACTGAGTTTACGATCCTACACTACACTGACGGTTCCTTAGGGTATGTCTCTTAGAATGAAGTTTTGATTACATTACGTATATCCATGTTCCTAGGAGATTGAATCAAATCATAGATACTTTAGCTAATCATATATTAGATTGGAATATTGCACACATGTAAGAAAAAGCACACACGCACATGTAAATACATTTGTAAAATAGATGTAATCCATAAGGCATAAAAAGATGAAAAAGATCCATATATATATCAAAAAATATCAGAGTACATGGGTGCGCACAAGCGCCTCAAAAATATGTCCAGTAAGAGTCACGGGGCTTATGCCCTCAAAAATATACAAAAGGTGCTCTCGGCACATAAGTAGTTTAGCCTATCTAAGGACGGGGCTTGTTGGCCCTGTCGTAGTGAACAACAGTGTTCCCTAAACATAGAAAAAGTTGGACCCAGGTCTGTGGAACCCCAACTACATGAGGTTGCATCGATGGTGGCAGGTCCTCGATCTCTGCCATTGGGACTGTGCAAGTGAGCGCGGTAAGGTTCTACTCTACCCGTATCAAAAATCTATTAGCCTCACCCGCTAGAGGCCCCCCTCCTATTGGTGGTCCTGCCTCTGGTCGAGGACACCTCCTAGTCCTCGCAAAATCTGTTGGACCCACTGGTCCCACATCTACACATAACGGATACATACTTGTCAGATACTCTGGTACACAAAAAAAATGATATATATAAAAAAGAAATAAAAATTAAATAACTTTGAAAAAACAAGCATACTTAACTCTCCTCGCTCAACTCCGGGAGGTATGGCCATGTCAGGGTCCCTGGAGAAGTCGATCCCAGCATAGGGGTAGTCCTCTATCGCTAGAATCTCCCAAGACCACCAGTCAAAAAACTTGTCATCGAAGGCCTCAATGGTCCTCCCCCACCCTGTCGCAGCAACAATGTCGCCCATCTACATAGCGTTGGGAGAGTGGCCTCATTCCCTCGTACCACCTCTCAAGGACTGAGACTGGGTGCCCTCTCAAAGAAGAAAGAGCACAAAACGGTCCCAAACCCGAAGTTCCTATGCACCCGCACTCGACAATCTGTCAACTGTCTCTTCATGCATGTCAGCATGGTTGTGCTCCAATCACAAATTTGTGTTTTTAAGCACTAAAATGCACAATTCATGTGCACCCGAGAATCCTGATGCAAAGTTGTGGATCCAGTGATCCTCCCAATGAGTAGAATAATCGCTTTCAACGGTAGGTTTCTCATCTTGTTTATAGGCACCTGAGAACCTACTTTCTCAGTACCAGCCTCGCAATGGAGTCCAATCAACTCCTTGATGTTGTGTGACCTAGGGGGGAAAGCATGCAAGTTGACTGGATCCCCTCTCCTCGAGAGACCAGTCACAAAGTAAATGTCCTCGGTCATTGGAGTCAATGACTACCCCTCGAGCATGAACGCCTATGTGTCAGGATGCCAGTAATCTATCAATGCTTTTAGCAACCTGGGTTGTGCCCTCATAAATGGACATTGGAAGAACTTTAGCAACCCACATTGTGACAAGACAGCGACAGCAGTGGGGTCTTCCGAGACCAAAAAATAAAATTCCTCATGTTCCCTCTCTCTCCAATGAACATATATCCTGCAAAAAGACAAAATCATGGAGAGTTAACTCTTGCATTTTTAATTTTTTCACATGTTGGAGGGTATATGAAGGATGTAGTGGATACAGTCACGTATACCCGCATGCAAAGTTTCATCTGCATGTGGGCATACGTGTGTTTTCCTAGGACAGCCCACGTACACATAGGGCCGACCATTTTAAAGGTCAGGGCACCCCAAAAAAACAAAAACAAATACAAAAAGGAGGAATGGAAATGCAGGAGGGGCTAATTTGTACTTACTTGGTCCAAGAAGAAGTTTGTTTCGTCCACTGAAGCTCCCGGAATCAACTCTTTTGACAAAGGAGTGTTTTTAGACTTTCAATCAATTCTCAATTCGTAATAGTGATAATGAGCTGCCAAACTTCTATTTATAGACTTTTTTGGCCCTTTTTGTCATTTTTTTGAACCCTGTTGTCATTTTTTCTAACTTAAAAATCATTTAGTATGGTTCATGAGTTTCTTATGGAATGTTACGATAAGTGTTACTTTTGGTATTGGGAAATTTTTTGGAGAGTTGGGTCATTTTAAAGGTCTTTTGGTAAAAAGTCATTTTTTCAACTTTATGCATGTAAGTTAGGTTTCCACCTCTACTTGTTGCACCTCGTTGTCTTTTCCACTTTGCCATAGGATCAATCCCACCGAATTGCGACACGAAACCCTCACTCTTTCTCTAGAAGTGTCGTAATTTAGTGGTAGAGCCTACCTGTACATGGATGCCCTAGGTATATCCTGGTTGCATTTTGGTGTCCATGCCATCACTAATGACTATAGGCTCGGGAGTCCTTATTAGTTTTTCCTTATTACAAGTATGAGCCTCACTTGCATGATTCATTATCACTCTTGACCTCACCCTCGGGACTCCCAAAACAGAACGGGTCTTCTTTTAAGCCCTTTTCAGACCCTCTAAATATGAAAAGATTGTCGAGCGATCTTGATGCCCTTCATGCTCACTAAACTGAAATTTGAAGGCATGTCTTTCCAGTGCTAGTTTACCCCTTTTCAGTCTGGATGGTCAAAAGTACGAACAAAGGTATACTCTAGGAGCCTCGGTTCTCTAGAAGAGTATTCTTAGTTATATATTTAACCCTTTTCTGGTCCTGAGGGACTAAAATTACGAAAAAGGAACCCCCATGGAGTCCATAGTTAAGCTCTTTTCAGACTCCCTAAAATTGAAAATATAGTCGAGTGACCTTGTTTCTTCACACTCGTTAAATTGGTCCAGAAGAACATCCCTTACGGAGTCCATAGTTAAGCTCTTTTCAGACTACTTAAAAATGAAAAGATTGTCGAGTGATATTGTCTTTGTCACACTCGTTAAAATGATTTTGAATAGACGTCTGTGCGATGCTAGTTTGCCCCTTTTTCGAACCGACTAGACTACCTTCAAAAAAGGTACCCCAGTGGAGTTTCCTTTTACGCTTTTTCAGACTCTCTAAAAATGAAAAACCATCGAGCTTACCTTCTCTGGGATCGTTAAAATCACATCGAAGGACATTATCATTGTGTCTTATTAATCGTATTTGCATTCCTGAGGCTTTGTCCTAATTCCAGCTCTATGTTGCTCGCAACTGAACCATCTAAAGCATGCCTTATACGCAAGCCTTGTATCACTTTGCCTCTACGTCTTGACACCTTGACCCATGGAGGATTTTTTCCTGAGTGTCCTTTTCCTACATATGTCCCCTTGCTCTAAGAATCAATGTGTTCCTTGCACTTGTAACTAGTATGTTTGCGACACTCGATCCTCTTTTGTAATGTAGCATTCTTTATTCTTTTTCAAGCTTCCCAAAATTATTGAAAAAGACAAAAAAATCAAATATACCCAAAAAAGAGGAAGGGAAAAGTATTTTGTTTTTGTTGATAGCACAATGAACTTCCCTTGGACAAATCACATCATTCTATTTTCCCAAGGGAAGTCTTACTAAACTTGAGTCGGCCCTTCTGCAGTTTGTCTCTTGTCCTCGTGCCCGACCTTCCTAAAAGACCAATCAAGTCCTTGCTCAAAATCAATGAAGTTCTATGCTTGATCATCAATATCCTCTTGTTTGTTACCGATGATCCATCGAAGACCTCTGGGTAGTGAATTCGTACACTCATATTACACTCCTACCCGAGTTTTGAAGATTCTGAAGTTGTTGTTCGAGCTCTGAATGCCTCATCTCCAGCCATCAGGTGTCATTGGCTTCTTAAAAATGGATACTATACATGTATATATTTTTTATTTTGAGATGTAGATCTGATGTGTATTGCTCGTGGATACACTTTATATAGTGATATGACATGGATCTGTAGTGTATTTGATTGGTAGTCATGATTTTATTTCATCCCGAGCATGGGTATGCCCACCTCGGTGAGACAAATTGTTATTTTTGCAGATGACACCTCCTGAACTTCAGTCCCTGGGCTCACTCGTGTCGTACAGTGGTGAAGATTTGTAATGTATTTCGGCCATCAGATTCTCTTCTGACCTCACACGTTAGGAGGCATCTGTTATAACCCTAAATTTCACCTAACATGCATACCTGGCATCAGGCCATCTAACTTGCTATCTTTACCAAGCCATTATTTAACAGCTCTTCTAAAAACCATCATTTTGAAGGTGTACGTGCCCTGCACCATTATTGTCCGCATACACATGCTTGTTGAGCCACTACAGCCCGTGTACACTCACAAAATATCGCGAAATGTGGAAATTTGCATAGGATATTGATTTCTGAGTCGTTACTTAACAGTTTGACTGCCCATAGCCAGTCAGCCCAACCGTTACTGTCCCTTTTGGCCTATAAAATAAGGGGTTGGGGTCCCATTGCAAGGGGAAGCACGAGAGCAAAGAAACTCTTCCCATTTTATCAATCCCCCTTTTCCCCAATTGTAAATCCCTTACCATTTCCCTAAGAGGGAAATGAAGAGGAGAAGAATACGTGGAAGCAGTTGGTGCATGGTGAAGAGGAGCCCAGGACCAAGTTCAAGAAGCAATGTCGATCTCATGTTGTAAGCGACTTTTGTGAGATTAATATAAAGAAGTACTTTTTCCATCTCGCCAAATGACGTCTTGAATTTATATGATTTGTTTACATTTTTTTTTTATGATGTCTAATCCACTAAGCCATATATAGAATGCATGCTTGTAGTTTCTTGTTTGTCTTTTGATGAATGCAAGTCAGCCTTGGGAGGATATTTGCAGTCGAGAAACAACCAAGCGCAAAGGGATCGACATCGGACGTGGATTTTAAGGTAGGACTACCGGATCCCTCTCTCTTGTCTTATATGTATGATTGTGGGGTAATGTTGGATAGTGATAAAAAGTAGTAGACTTTAGATGGTTAGCTATGCCTACACTTTAGGCCCTTTGTGTAGTCTATACAGGGGTTTTCCCGCTATAGCAACAACTATGTTCATTCGCAAGAAGATGATTGTTAAAATGAGGATCCAAAGGCCTTTTTAACATAATGAAAATATAAAACCCTAACCCCAGAAGATGAAAATCCAAAATATTTGCGGGCCCCGATGGGGATAGTTGATACATCAAATTCTCGAGAGCGTATCTTTTGCATACGATCTCTGTTTGGGGCGCTCAATACACCGTTGGAAAGGTATAACCGAGAAGAAATATTTTAGAATGGACCAAGAAAGTTATTATAACATTATATTGTGCCCCAAATCCCAAAAATGCATCGTTTAGGGACTCAAAACGACCCTGGAAGTTTTGAACCTGAAAAACTGTCGAAACACTGCCAAGGTGGGAAACTATTTTCTGAGCCAATGAAATAGGTGGATGGCCACCGATATCCACCTGGATCAATCCTTCCTCCTTATAAAGAAATGGTATCCATTGAATTGAGTTCCAAAGGGAGAGGGGGAAGCATTTTTTGAACCTGAACCTTGGTGAGTTGCTTGCCTTGCTGGAGTAGTTGCATTTTTGGGCTTTGTTGAGTCTCTAAATTGACATCCCCATCACCATATTAAACTCCTCATTTACACCTTTTTGGCCTACCTAATCTTGGATAAATGAAAAATAACACTATCTCCAGTCACTTATAAGGTCATGAGGTAAAGTATATTTGAATTCATGCATTTTGTGGTTTATTAAGCTAGGAGATTAAATATTTCATGTGCTAATGTTGAAATTTCTATATGCAGCCTTTGACCTTTGGAAAAGTCCGGAACTCCTATGTCAGCCAAGCCATCCGATACCAAGAGAACCTCTTGTTCAGATCTAGTACCTATAGATCACTTACTGTCACGATCTGATACCAACGTCCGCAGCCTGTTTTAGTCCGGTACCAACCAATTGCGCATTGTTCGGATCTGGTACTATCCGCCGTGTCTCGCCTGTTATGATCCGGTACTAGTAGAGGAAACATAGTATGCCAAGTTAAGCTCTAGATCGTGCCTAAGATATTTGTTTATTGTTTATTAGATCATCAAAGTTTCGAGCAAGACTATATTGAGCTAGTTTGATTATTGCTTCATCCTCATAAACTCTGTGTCATGAGGATGAAGCTTAAAATATGTAACCGAGTGTGTAAATTTGGAAATCGTTGATATGCTAAAGATTTCACCTCCTTTTGTTTCACGACTGAGACTGTTTAAATAGTCATGGAAAGGATGGTGGCTGAGAGAACATAGAGAGCATATATAGCACAGTATGTCAGAGAAGTATTGCATATTGTAGAACATATCTTGGGTTTGAGTTTAATAAAATATTTTCATTTATTTCCATGTCTTAATTATTGAGTCATACTGAATGGATGTGAATTGAGTAGTTAGCATAATCTAATTTCATGTTTTGAGATATGAGTAAGAGTGATGTGTTGATCAAAAACCAAATTACTATAGACTCCAATAGTTGACATGTTGAAGCGGCAAGGGCCCACCGCCCAACAGAGGTCAACATTCTTGTAGATTAGTATTAGCATTTGATTTTGATAGTGTAACTGTTAGACTAGTTGTAGCTTTGATTTCTCAATTTAATTCATCATCTCTAACAGTTTCAGATGTTAGCAGTATAGTTCAGTTTGGGATTTTGATCATATAATTGCTTAAGATCTTTACTTACTCTATTTTTTCATATGCCATGTTTCTGTTTTTATGAATTTGATTTCTCTTAGTGAACATATACATTGGCAGCAGTATTCAAACATACTAGAAAAGAACTAGTGAAGTTTACAATAGATTATTGTGAACCACAACATACCCAATATAGTGGTTACTGAACTACCCATGCTATGCCTTGATGATTGATGTATGATTTCCTTTTCAGAGTGTGATTCCATAATTAGCTTTCTGGGTCAATTAATAGAGTTTATCTATCAAAGGACTCCATCTCATACTTGCATGTGCCACAATGGAGTAGATAGCCCCTCTGTGAAAGACAAACAAAGTGTGTTTTAGTTTGACAGTTTTCTTTATTCCCAACATGCATAATCTAGATTAGTTCTATACCTGTGACATTAAAATTAGATCTCTTACTGGTGTCTTGTAACTCTGTTGATTATGAATCTTGGATTGATAATTAATGTGTGCATTATACTAATCATATAAGCAACACAACATTTTGGCGTCATTGTCAGGGAGTTGCAAACGGTAGGAAGTAATTTTATCTTAGATTGTTTGCAAAGTTTTTGAATGATTTTAAGGGCTACTTGAGGGATGAGGATAAAATGTTTAAGACGTGAGTGAAGAGCCGTGCAGCCACTATAGTGGGGTTCTTCGAATCCAGGTTTCCTTCTTACCTTCCATATAGAATTAGGACTTTAATTGAGTCAAGTATCAATTTTTTATTTTATGCATAGATATAGAGATAATAAGGGTAGATTTGTAAGTTCTAAAGATTCGAAAACAAACCCCCACACTAATTCAATTGGCATTGATGCAGGAAGAATTCCACCAGGAGGAAGTTCAAGGGAATCCAGTGAGGCTCCAAAAGAAGGACCTAGAACTGAAGAGTCAGTATTGGGGCAGATAGAACGTGAATTTGCTGAAGAAACTGAGCATTTAGAAGAGACACAAAATCCAGTTTATGAACCATCTATCAGTGGAGGAAAGATACCTATTGAAATGGAAAAACAAGAAGGAAATGAAAATGCAACCACTGAGACTGAGACCTTTGGGCTTCCAATCTTGGATATTTCCAGAAATATCAGCATGAAGAACATCACGTTGTCATCGTTACCCACTTTCATAGGTATGTCAACTGAAGATCCAGACTTATTTTTATTCGAGTTTGACATATTATGTAGAAGCTATAACTATTCAGACAATGCCCAAAAACTTAAGCTCTTTCCAACCACATTAAAAGACTCAGCCTTAAAATGGTTCATGAGCTTAGGAGAAAATACAATTCTCTCATGGGATCAGATGAAAGACACATTTTTACGGAAATATCAAGAATATTGTAAGGACAATGCTAAAAATGACATTTTTAAAATGCAGCAAACCAAAGATGAAATCCCTGAAGACTACTTAGAAAGGTTCTTATACAACTATCAGAAATCAAAATTATTCACCACAGACCCAGTTGTAGTAATAACGGTATTTTTGAAAGGTCTTAGAGATGACTGCATAGAAGTTTTAAATTTGTTAAGTTCAGGAGATTTGCACCAAAATCCCTTTGCAGAAATTGTAGATTACTCTAGGAGATACTCAAGAGGACAAGCTAAAATAGGCAAAGGACCAACAGATCATTTTAGCAGAAATTTAAGAAAAAACTCAGGGACTGACACCAGAATTGAGTTAGGAAACTTATTAGAAAACTTTAAAACATACATCTTGAGCACAATCAGTAACCAGTTAGATACCCTAAAGCTGAAAAAGAAACAAGAAGAAGATGTTGTTTTTGCAATGTTTTGTCCTAAATGTAGAAAGAGGCACCCTAAGAAAGAATGCCCATTAAATGTCATAGAATTTTGTGGCCTGTGTACACAAGAGCACCCCACATATGAATGTCCAACTTTGTCTGAACTGCAAGCCATTTATAGGGGAGGAGGAGTCTCACAAGAAAAATTGTACCCTTCTAAGAGGCCTTGGAGAGCACAAAACCCCAATGCATTTTATGACCCTAATACACAATATCAACAAAAACAATGGGGTCCTTCTCCAATGCCCTATCCCTAATGGACACCTCAGCAAGCTCAAACTCAACCTTGGAAACAAGGTTGGTGGGGACCTGTGTATGGGAGTCCCTCTTACCCAACATATCCGCAGTATCCTGCAAACATTTCCCAATTACTACCTGGATTTAACCCACCTCAGATACAAGATTTACCTCGACCTCATGTACAGTAGAAATTCACAGTACCCTTGAACCCTAACCAGTAGCAACAAGCACCTATAAATGCCAATCAATAGCCACAAATCCAAGCTACCCACAACCCTCCTAGACCAATAGAAATTCTTGCCTAGCCAATTCCTAACCCCAATAATCGACCCACCCTCCCTGTACAGAATGTAGAAGTCCAAACCTTTCCCACCTATGAAATTCAACTAAGATCTGGGGAAGTTGTAAATCAATCAAATTGGGGAGTAATAATTCAAGAAGAAAATGATAATCATTCTGAACAATAAAGTACTCAAACCACCCGTGTAGAAGGAGAGACTTCCTCTCATATTCCAACCACTTCTAAATCTGTAGGAGTACCTCAACAAGTTAATCTAACACCCTACCCTAAAATACTATTAGAGAAGAAACCTGAGCCACCCTTGCACAAAGATATAGAGGATGAGTTACAAAATGTATGTGTAAAAATACCTTTGTTGCAAGCCATTAGGGATATCCCCATATATGCCAAAATCCTAAGGGATCTTTTCCTTAAGAAACTAGGAAGGAAGAAGAAGGAAACTCCCCTTGTTCAGGTGGTAGGACAATTATCTGAATTTATTTCTAAAATGCCATATAAATATAATGACCCTGGGAACTCAATAGTCACTATTGAAATTAATGGTATTTCCTTATCGAACACACTCATTGATTTGGGTGAAGCAATTAATGTAATGCATTTTGACACTATGAAAAAACTCCAAATCAACCAGTTAAGGCCAACCCAAACCATGATAGAGTTGGCAGATAAGTTAGCCATTAGCCCTGCATGAAGTTTAGATGATGTCACAGTCACTCTAGCTTCTTGGGAGTATCCAGTAGACTTTCTAGTCATCTATTCTAAATCATCATCCAAACCAAGACACCCTGTGGTTCTTGGTCACCCTTGGCTGGCCACAGCAAATGCCTTTATCAGTTGTCAGTCTGGCGAGATGACTATATACAATGGCACACATAGCCAAAATATTGTCCTCTTCCCTCCGGCTCAATCAGCAAAATAAATACATGTTTGGCTATAAAACCCTTATGGAGAGGAAGATTGCATCAGACCCTTGTTAACACTTGAAAAAGTAAAAGGAATGAAAGAACAATCAGATGCACAAGTCTTAAGTTTATTTTTGGCTGATACGAATTGCATTGAATATCCTAGGTCTTTTGCAAAATTTTCACATATTTTCAGTTCTAATTTTCAACAAACTTGGCATCCTGATATCACCCAATTATATAATTGATCACCATCTTCCTCAGAGAAGGAAGAAAGTATTGAACTTTTTGAGATTAGTTTAGGAAAATCTTTGTTTATCAACTCTAGTTTGGAACCAGAACAAAAGACGCAAGTAATTGAAATGCTTCAAAGACAATTTGATGCCTTTGCATGGGATTATGCAGAAATGAAAGGCCTTCACCCTGACACATGCACACACCATATCTACACCAATGACCAAATCATACCAGTTAGTCAGCCTTAGAGAAGGATGAATCCATCCCTCAAAGATATTATAAAGGAGGAATTGCAAAAACTCCTTCGAGCCAATCTCATATACCCCATTTCAGACAGTCAATGGGTGTCTCCACTTGTCATAGTTCCCAAGAAAAATGGTAAGTGGAGAATATGTGTACACTTTAGGGAGTTGAACAAGGCCACCCATAGGGATTATTTTCCCTTACTATTATTGATCAGGTGTTGGATACCTTGTCCAGAAAGAAGTATTTCTCATTCCTAGATGGGTTTAGTGGTTATAACCAAATACAAATAGCACCCGAAGACTAGGAAAAGACCACTTTCACCTACCCATGGGGAACCTATGCTTATAGGGTTCTTCCTTTTGGACTTTTCAATGCCCCAACCACTTTCCAAAGGGCTTTCCTAGCCATTTTCTTTGACTTGACCAATGATTGCGTGGAAATCTACATGGATGACTTTACAGTCCATGGAGATGAATTCCATAAAGCTTTGATCAGTCTAGAAAAAGTCTTGATTAGGTGAAGGGAAACTAATATTTCCCTAAGCAATGAAAAGTCAAATATGATGCTCACTGAAGGTATTGTTTTGGGACATCACATTTGTTAGAAAAACCAGACCGTGGAGCAACAAAATAAAACAAATGCGGAAACAAAACATAGAAGATACACAATACAATAGAGACACATATTTATGTGGTTCACCCAGTGTGGGCTACGTCCACCAGAGAAATTGATAGGTCCTTCCTTTATTATTATCCAACATATGAAGGGATACAACCTACAGCAAACCCGTTGTAACTTCCTCTTCTTTCTCTCACAGTCTCCTATCTCAGAATACAATATTCACCATCAACCATAGCCGCAATACATTTCCTTCATAAAAGAGGGTTTCCTTCTAGGGCAAAAAACTCTAACATAATTTCTATCGTTAGATCTGCGACCTTATAATGAATGGTCCAGATTTACAATGAAATTACAATATACATTTACAAGGCAATTTTTCCTTCGGGGGCTTCACCTCCGAACCCCCACTTTCCCCCAGACCCCCTAGCCGAGGGGATATCCCCCCCGGACCCCGCAGAGGGGGTACCCCCCCTCTCCACTCCCCCGCGTGGAAGAGTGTACATACTTCTAGGGTGTAAATACTTCATGGGGTATAAACACGGTTGAAAGAAAGGACCTCTGAATCAGGAAGATAATCAGGCTCCACAACCAACAATCTCCCACTTGGAGACTGATCTCAACAACTCCACTGCTGTTGTATATGTTGGACTCTGAACCTTCTTGGACCTGGAAAATTTCTCATCTTCATATTCATTCTTGAAGACCAACTGAAACTGAGCAGGAACTCAATTTCTCCCTGGTTACTCCCTTTGTTAACATGTCTGCAGGATTCTGGCTAGTGTGTATCTTTTCCAACTTCAAATGTCCATCTTCCAAGGCGGATCATATGAAGTGGTACCTCAACTATATATTCTTAGTCTTCAAATAGAAGGTTGAGTTCTTTGCAAGGTGAATGGCACTCTGACTGTCACGGTACAACATGTTGTTCTCCTACTTCTTTCCCAATTCCTCCATAAACCTTTGTAACCAAATCATCTCTTTACTAGCCTATGTAGCAGCAACATACTCTGCCTCTGTTGTTGAAAGTGAAACAACCTTTTGCAGTTTCGAAATCCAACTTATTGT
>ML787009.1:253825-276540 GCA_009831015.1 Picea engelmannii | reverse complement strand
TTTGACCTTTTGGGGCTTCTAGATGACATATGAGGGTCCTCCAACTTCGTAAGGCCATAAATATCAAACCATGAGGAGTTATGTGATGTTCCACATACCACCAAAAATGGAATGACATGTACTATCCATATAGAATAGTATTATCTAAAAATATATCATAACTCATACCATTATCCATCAAACAAACTTGGGTCCATTACCCAAACCTGGGGTCTCCAACTTCTCATGGCCATAATTCTCTAACCGTGAGGAGTTATGTGACGTCCCACATACCACCAAAAATGGAATGGAAAACACTATCCATATAGGATCTCATTATTCCACAATTAATCATGGGTTCTCTTACTCCTCAAAGCGTCTTCCCATGAGGGATTTCACCATAAGGGGACCACTTTGGAGTTCATCCATCTTTACTTCTTATCAACCATAACAAGACAATAATGAGTCATCTTTAAATCAAAAAATATTGGGTCCATTACCCAAACCTTTGTGTTGCGGGGCTTTCTTCAAGGGTTGACATCAATGACAACCAACCTTAATCAACAATTTTTACTAGATTTGGTGTACCTCAAGAAATTGTGACTGATCAGGGGACTCAATTTACCTCTAATCTGGTCAAAGGTGTTACAGAACAGTACCAAATCAAGCACAAGAAATCTACACCTTATCATCCTCAAGTGAATGGGTAAGTAGAATCTACCAACAAAGTCATTGAGTCCATTCTTACTAAAACAGTACAGCTACACCACAAAGATTGGGCTGATAGATTACTAGAATCATTATGGGCTTATAGAATCACCTGGATGAATACAACAGGACATACACCTTATGAGTTGGTGTATGGGAAGAAGGTGCTTCTCCCCATAGAATTCCAGATCAAGACCTTCAGGACTATTGTACAAGTTGGCATGAACTTAGATGAAGCCTAGCAACAAAGAATCTTGCAGCTTAATGAGTTGGATGAAATCAGGCAGGAAGCACTTCAAAGAACCACCCTTATTCAAGAGTAGAGGACAAAATGGCATGACAAGTATCTCAAAAAGAAAAAATTTCAACCAGGAGATTGGGCCTTTTTGTATGAAAGTAGGTTCAATAACTTCGAAGGTAAGTTAAGTACTCGTTGGTTGGGACCTTACGAGATTGACACTATCTATGATAATGGTTCAATCAGGATAAATACAATTGATGAACATCAAACATACCTACTCGTGAATGGTCACCAGTTGATAATTTATAACAAACCCTTGTCAAAAGAGGAATTTCTGACACGTGTGCTACAGAATTCAAATATGCAGGTGATCAGTAAGGAAGGAGATCTTCCTATTGATCCACATTGATTGATTTATTTATTTTTAAAAAAATTGTACATAGGTGTGCGGGCTGTGTTTTGTTAATAAGATGAAGGTAACAATGGTTCTCACCTCCTTTGTTTTCCTTTCACATTTAATTTTTGTTAGTAGATTTTTGTAATTTATTTGATCTTTCACGAACTTGCTGAAACATCAGTTTTTTTAAGCATCAACAATACTCTGTTATGGTCTGGTACCAACAGTGATGATATGGTACCAGAAATTCCATTTTGGTCCGATACCAGCAGTCTTGTGTTGATCTGGTACCAGAAGACTGTCCTTATCCAGTACTATCAGGACATATCATCTATTTTCTAATTGACAAAGAATGTTATGCCTATTTCAATATCTGATGTCAATTAATATGAAGCGTGAAGGCTTGCAGTAACCACTTAAGCTGGAACCAAGGAGATGAATGCAGCATCAAATGGCATCTTTCATGAAGCAATAATTTCTTTTTGGTTCAGTTGTTGGTTGAAGGGAAGTATTTAAATTTCTTTCGGTTCTGTTGCTTGACAGAGAAGATATAATTTATTTTTTCTATGTTGTTTGATAAGGAACCATGCTTAATCTGATTTAAAGTTTAGAGGTTGCCTTCATCAAAAATTCCATTAAAAACAGCATCAGTATTTCAGCATGATTAAAGGGATAAAAAAATATTAGCCTACAAGTAACTATTTCACCCTAACTAGCCTTCAATAGTAATCATTGGACTATCTTTACTAAAGAGTAGCATATGAGTATATGAACACTCTTTGTCATGGGCACACTAGGAAAATTTTATGGAAGAGGATGCATCAGTACCCTAAGGTAACTTTGGGTCATTCTCTTATGGACAAACTCAGACAGACCATACATATGTAATATTCTAAAGGAATAACATACATACATGAGTTTATTTTTCCTTCAAACAAATATTTAAATACATTCAAATAAGAGAGTATATCTTCTAACCCAATACCATCCCAGCCTCTAAAAGGGTTTTCAGACGAGCCTCCCTCTGTCACCTGTGCAAAATAACTCTTTAACAAAAACTAAAATAGGTGACCATGGGACACGAAGCCTCTGATAGAAAAAGGGTTTAAGAGACTAACTCGTCGGGATGTTGAACAGGTCTGTTGGCAGCGGGTATTGGTCTATGGTATGACTAGGCAAACCCATCAGGGTACTGAACAGGCCTGTTGGCAATGGGGCATTTTGCCTGGGGGAAGGTATGACTCTCACTAAATAACACAACTACCCCACTGGAGTAATGAATAGGCTTGCTGGTAGTGGGTTCTAGTTTGAGAAATGTCTCATTTATACTTGTTTGATTGAAAATTTCACTTTTGTCATTTAAAAAAAAAATGAATACTACAAGCAAATGTCGATTTTGTCATTTATAATATACAAATTCCATATTAACAAACAAAATGAATACTACAAGCAAATTTCCATTTGAGAATTACCCTAAGTCAACTCTATCGGTCTGACATCTAAATCCTACATTACCTAAGAAGGAAACTTCTTAAGAGTGGGACCCTAACTAGGGAGTCTAATATGCTTATACTATGAAATTTATCCATAATATCTAATGATAGTAAATCTCTGAAGCAAGTTAGATTGGATCTGTTCTTATGGAGAAATACATAAACCTCCTTGTTTTCATTGTTGAATGTTGTTCTTGTCAATAAGTCATCAGAAGAAAGGAAATTTCATTTTTAACAACAAATAAGGCATGAGATCATATTCTAGGTTATAGATGTACTTTTGGAATTTGATTTGGTTTCTCTTCTCTTATCAATTTTCTTTCATTGTGATACAGTGTGTCAGATCTTTTTGCATAGGGATATGCAACACCTTTGGCATGGGGGAGGGTCAAAGAGCCTCTTTCAAGACTCTTTTCCAGACTCACATCTCATCTTCAGAGCCAGCATGTTCACCTTACAAACCTGTAGAACCAGACACAAAGGAAGAAATTCAAAAACAAGCACAGAATAAAGAAGTTTCATGAGGTACAGGAAATTCCAGTACTAATCCTCCAGAAAACTCCAGCCTAAAAGATGAACTATGATAATCTACAAGCTTCAAAGGCAGTCGCATATGCTTCTGATCATGAATATCATATGGGTATTGGTTATGCAATGGTAAAAGAAAAGGTAACATGGTATAGTTTATTTTCCTTTGCTTATAAAACTACAATATGTATGAAATTGTATACTAGATCTTATGACTTTATTGTTAAAACCATGTACTTAACTATTATTTTACTTCCCTCATACCCATATGCTCAACCCTAATTAACTTCCTCATCACATAAGCGCTCGAAAAGACGTTGAGGGAAAAATCACATCAAATTTGATTGAATGTAGTTATGAACTAAAATGAGTACGCCCGGTAATTATGAACCACGACTCTAAACCAAGAACATGCTTTACCCTTAGTAATCACAAATTTACCTCGTATCATTTTTCACGATTCAACATCAAATTCGTCTCTTGAAGGTCCAATTGCCTATCTCGAACAACAATGATGTTTTAACTGTCATCGTGACTGCTACCAAACATCCCATTCCCATCATTGTACTAACGGGCATAAATGAAATGGCTTATTTGGGTGGCGAAGACATCCAGATGAGCCTCGTCACATCTTAATTTCCTTCGTAGCATTTTGATTAAACCCACCTTTCAAATTATCGATGCCATCATTGTGTTCATTCTTGTTTTCCCTTCCATTACCCATATTTTCTCCATTACAGAGCCTACTCTTTAACCTAACATCTCTTCTCTGTGGTATCTGGTACCAAACCCTTACACTCACAGTCGACCAAACTCTTACGCCCACAACCCAGTTTACACTCACAGTTTATAAGGATGGTTGTGAGTAGGCATGAACCAGTCTTCCAGGTTTATAGGGAGACCGAGGAGTTCCAGCTATGTAGAGATAAGTATACCAGAGCGAGTTGGATCCCGTTTTTAGAAACATTCATAGGTTGTCATGAGGGGGTATCTCATGCATTCACCCAAAGTTACGATGGAGAAATTGTGCACATAAGTAACCTGTAGCTAACAATCAATGAAGAAAATCTAAGGGAGGCCATGAGATTGCCTAGCAGAGGAGACAAGTATTTCAAAGGAGTAGGAATAAATAAGGAAATGTGCCAAAGATTTCTAAAAAAAGACCATCAACACCCTGATTGGAAAAAGGGGATTTCTAGAAACTATATTAAGGAGGAATATCATCCAATGCTTGTCAGCCTCCAATGATTCCTCACTTGTGAAGGCAGGTATGTTGTAACTTTCCTATATCACCTTAGGATTTTGTTGCACTTTGAAGGAGGTCTTGAGATTGAATTTCCATAATTTTTATGGATGAGCCTGAACAAGATGGTGAGAGGTGTCAAATCCTTATCTAAAACTAAGAAGACTAGTATTTATCATCAGGGTCTTATCAGAATGCTAGTTATACATGAAATTAATAAGTAAAGGTTTAGTTGGAAAACCCTCATCACTCAACAATTTTCCACATAAAATGAACTTGTAGAGGAAGCCCAGCCTGCTCTAGATGAAAATGAGGAACCTAAGAAGAAAAAGGGTAAGAAAGACAAGGTAGCTCCATCATCCTCCAAAGCAGTGAACCAAAAATATAAAGCTAGGATGAGAAAAGACCGAAAAACTCATGACTCTTCGAGTAAACAAGTAGGGCCCTCTTCCTCAGTTAATAAGGTTCTTAAAAGTCAAGAATCGAAAGATAAATATGAATTAGTAGAAGAGATCTCAACAATAGCACTTGAGGAGAACGGTTATAAATCAAAACCCTTGAGGAAATAGAAGAGTAGCTCAAAGAATAAAGGTGAACAGTCTATAGAACAACCTCATGTAACCATTCCACAGACAGAAAAGAGGAAGAGAAAAAAATGTATCACTTTTGAGAAGAATAATCCATCACCTCCTTCTAAGAGAACCACAAGGAGAATGGAAAAGAAAGGAAAAGCAGTTTCCAGTCCTCTTACACATGAAGACCCAACAGATTTTACCTCCTCTCCTCTAGACCTACAAGTCCAGGATGACATCCCTAGCTTAAATGAGGAACAAGTTACTATTACTTTGTGTGGGATGAGAGAGGAAGTGGAAGAAAGAGAAGACATCCAGTTGGAAACAATGGAGTCAATGAAGACCTTAACAAAATAATAGATGAGGAAGAAGATTAAGGAACTACAAAAACAAAACCAGGAACTAAAACAAGAGGTGAAGGAATACCAACTACTGGATGGGTATATCAAGAAGGAAAATGAGAAACTGAAGGCAACCAGTCAGCAACTCTAACATGAACATGAAGAGACTTCTAATAAGATCAAAAATGTACTAAGACTCTTACAATACACTAGGGTCATAAAAAGAGAGCTGAAGGAAGAAGCCTCAATTGTCAACATCATAGATCCATGAGATTAAAGAGAATGGAGTCTCAAGTTTTGTAAAATTTTGAGTATGTTTCAGTTGCATGAGGACATGCAATGATTTTGGCATGGGGAAATGTTGAGTCTCTAAATTGACATCCCCATCACCATATTATACTCCTCATTTACACTTTTTTGGCCTACCTAAGCTTGGATAAATGACAAAGAACACTATCTCCAGTCACTTATAAGGTCATGAGGTAAAGTATATTTGAATTCATTCATTTTGTGGTTTATTAAGCTAGGAGATTAAATATTTCATGTCCTAATGTTGAAATTGCTATATGTAGCCTTTGACCTTTGGACAAGTCCGGCACTCCCATGTCAGCCAAGCCATCTGGTACCAAGAGCGCCTCTATTGGTCATCTTTTGTTAGTGATAAAATGGCTTAAACCCTAGATAATTAGTTTTGTTTCCATTTTATAATGATGATTTTTGATGCATGGTTTCACCATGAATGCATGGGACACACTGCTAGATTCAGGTAAAAATTCTAACATTGTATCGTCGTTTATGTTGTCACAAAAAAAGACAAAATATAGAAAATGAAATCATCAATAATTGTTCATCACATTTTTTACATTTGATTATAATCGTTTGTTTTTCAACATACATTCAGTTCCACATGTTCTATTTTAATCCTTCTGTGATCTCTATTTATGTTGGAATTCTACTGAACATTCTCAAAACCCCAACATTTATTACTGCAATGTGTCATTTAAAAAAATTTACATGATATCTATTTGCATGGGAATGACGATGAAATTTTGTCAAAAAACCGGTATTCCTTAGTGCCACATGTCATTTTTAAACATTTATGTGAGCTCTATTTAAATCAAATATTTACATCAAAATGATGATGAAACATTGTCGAAACCTCAACATTCCTTAATGCCACATGCCATTTTTAAAAAATTATTTAATCCATCCTTACATCAGATCGGTAATGAAATTTCATCTAAACCCAAACATTTCTTAGTGCCATGTGTCAATTTTAGACTCTTATGTAAGCTCTATTTGCATCATAATCCCTACAAAACTGGGTCAAAAACCCAACATCATTAAGTGCCATGTGTCAAGATTGAATTATTTTTATGATTTGTTAATGTCATAATTGAGACATTTTAGTGAAAACTGAGTGTCTCAAGACTAACATTTTAGTGACAATTTAGTATCTCAAGGATGACATTTTAGTGACATGACATAAAAATGCATTGACAGTGTATGTCTTAATTGTGATGTTATATCAACAAACCCACTATAGCTATGGCACTCATGCAGTGTTGATAATGCATCTTAGTTCTGATGTAATGGATATTTTGTGTTAATGAAGGTTATTGTCTTGTTATTAATGATGTCATCAATCATATACCCACCACTACTAGGTTGAACAAGTGCTAGAGGAGCATGAGAAATTGGAAGACGAGAAATAATGTATTGGAAATTTGAAGATATGAGGTTCACCTTCTCTAATAGTATTTGGAAGAATAGAATAAAACATTAGAAAACAAAATGGAAGCATCATAAGTAGTAAAATTAGAAACCAAGAACTATTGAGATGGTGATAACATATTGTAGGAAACATCTTAATATATTGTATGTTTGTTGCAGAGTGGTAATATATTATAGGAAACATGATGTGTAAAATGTTGTGAATATTCTACTGGAGTAGTTTGTCACAATAGATGTTGTAATATTCTTAAATCTTTATTATGCAGGTTTATTTCCTTAGATTGCATATTTATTATCACTAACTAATTGTTGTAGAGTAAATGAACCCTATAGGAGTTACCTCCCTTAGTCTCTTCCTAGACCTAAGATAGAATAGAGATGCAAGCAATATATTTTCCTAGATCTGATTCTAAATTATACACGAAAAGAATCTATGAGTTGATTGAATGAAAGGTTTACCTAGTGATCTGACGATTTTCCCTACAATCTCCTTAGCTATTAGATTTCTCGAATATGCCCTTCGCTCTTACCAACATGGATCTACACACACTGAGACACAAAGAAACCTTTCACAAGGTCAAACGAATGATGTATAAATGGATAATAGATATAACAACATAACATAAGTATATAAATTGCCTACAAAGATTATAACAATTACATACAATCAAGTAAGGAGGAAAATCTTGTACATATTCTATTAATGGAAAAATGGTTTACAACTTACTATCAAGGAAGTTGATGCAGTCCTTTCTCAAGTTCCTTGCCTAATGCTTGTAATCAAACTGCTAGTATATGATTTCTCTCTCCTTTTTCTCCCTCTTTTTCCAATGAGAGAACCTCAATATATATGATAATAGATATAAGATCAGAGTTTAATCTATATAGGATCTAGATGCCCAATATAAAAATCTTCTCAAGGTCGAACCATGAAAAATAGGAATTTTAATCTCATCTCATGGAACCTAATCCTAAATAGGGAGTAACAGACCTGGTCGTGAACTTCATTCTTGTAGGGAGCGACTAGTTGCACTTTGAAAGAGGACAAAACGTGACCAACAAATATTGGTCATAGGATGTAAAGGGACAAGCAACGACTAGGAAAAAAGGTACTGCAGATCTAGGGGAAAAGTGGTATAATTCAGTGTTTTAGATTGTTAACCTCTAGATGATTCTCATCAGGTGGTCAGGTGGAAAATAATTGTATAACATATTCCCCCTAAAGTGTGAGGTCAGAAGAGGTGTCTGATGGACGGAATACATTAAAAAAAAAATCATAGAGCTCTGGGAGAAGGAACCTGGAAATAAACCATCATCAATATGGCATAATAATAACATATTCGAGGCGGGCATACCCATGCTTGGTAACAAAAACTAAGAATAGCCGCAAAAATAGTACACTGCGGATCCATGCATGACACATGCAATTAGATCATGTTCATGAAAGAATACATTGTGGATCCATGTCACAAGTGAAAACATAGCTACAACCAAATACAAATGTGGATCTATGTCATAGTATACAAATCAGTGAGATGACTCGATTCCCGAGCAATATCTGAAGTAATCATGAATAACTCCATCGCAACTTGGTTGGGAATGCCATCAAGGAATGTGGTGGTCCCAACACAAGGTATTCATCCAAAATCCCAATGGTATGTATTTACAACATGCAAATAAATGAGTTGATGTCGAACATGGTAGAAACTATTTGATTATCGGTCATCGATGTATACCATTAACAGATGTGAAAGAACCCATCGATGATGATGATGGACCCCAAGATACCTAGTACAATATAACAGGTGTGAATAAATGAGTTGAATTTGAAAACTCGTATATTCATTCAACATGAGCCAATGATGTAAACCCACTGCTGAAATGAAAGGGAATATTTTGTTGATGTTTTCCAATCCCAAGGTACTAGTTGGTTTCTAGATTTCAAACTTGGATGAAGATCTAGGGTCAATAGGATGAAATCCCTCAAAGAGGGCCTTCATGTATCCCCCATCAATCGACATGAAACATATAAAGTTAGATGATGTGAAGAGTGTAATAGTAGAGCACAATTGGTTCAGGGATGGACGATATGAATGGGATAAAGGACTGAAAACTAGCTGACACATGCTAGCTTCCCTTGAACAAAACAACACGAAAAATAACTTCACTTGGAAGCATTGACTCGTTAATGACAAAAGAAATTGCCATGGAGGAATGGGAGACTAGCCAAACGGCAGAGTTTGAGAACTAATGGAGATGGTAATTACTGAGAGACAACGAATTACCCAATTGTTGGACATAGATGCAAAATAGGGGCATTATTCAAGGGTGACTCAATGGAGAACTGTCATTTGTGAGGATGAATAGACGTAAAAAAATCCCCCATTATTCATGTTTGAGAACGACCACGAAATAAAATAAAAGTGTGCTCGATATTATCACCCATGGATTAATTCCATGGATGATTTTAGGGGATAAATTTTGCTCATGGGATAATTTTCCATGATTTTTCCCAAAAAACGATTAGCTATTCTAAAAAAGATTCGCCCAAATTTTATAGGATACAATTATTTTACCTTAAAAATCGCCAAAATTTTCTACAAACTATATAAAATCCTTAGAAATTTGAATGTTTTTACAAAAATATCGTCAAACATTTTATAGTTGGAATATGAAGGATTATTAAGATTCGCCAAGGTTTATAAATTTTAAAATAAATTTCCATCCTTAAAATTATCCCTGATTAATTCTTGAGCCCAGGGCGGAGAATGGTGCTTGATGGTCTTTTCAATATTTAAGGAGTCTAGAAAGATCTAAAAGAAAAACTCCATATACAATCTCGTGGATTTAACAAACCAAAGAAAGTAAATTCTTGTGTGTCATTTCATATTTAAAGAGTCTGGAAGAACAAAGAAGACTCCAAATGTAGTCTTTTTCGTAAATTGAGTCCATTGAGTCCGAAAAATTATAAAATAATACAAGGGAGAACTATTCTAGCCAATGTTGACTAGAGTATTCTTTTTTTCTAATTAGTCCATACAGTCCGAAAAGGGGTAAAATTACACCAAATAGATGTCCTTTCAAATCCATTTAATGACTGTGAAAGGAAACAAACTCATTCGACAATATTTTCATGTTTAGGGAGTCTGAAAAAAGATTAAAGGAGACTCTAGGGTGTACATTTTTCATGGTTGGCTATCGAGTGCAACAAAGGGATAATAGTAAGCTCGGCCGGAGAGAACGAGTGGTATGCAATGAAGTTACAAGAACATGGAACCTAACTGAAGCAATAGACTGCAACAAGACATGGTGAATGATGACCACTTATAACAACAGTTCTCTTCCAGGGGTATTATAAATTGGGAGCTTATATATGGTTAGTGGTCAAGCATGGTTGTGGTGCGATAAGCAATGGAAGAAAATGGTGATGTAGTAGAAATAATCAGTGAGAAAATAATACTAATAAAGTGTGACCATTAAAACAACAGAAATGGTGGGAACCTAAGGTATATTGCTAGAAATATGGACGGTTAATAATGCAAAGAGGGAAATGTAGGGAAAAACCTCTCCCTATATGTCAGTTTAGAGATATTTACTTCAACTTAAATGGATTTCCCCATCTTAAAAACATCCCTAGGATCCTCTAAACTCACATAAACTAGGTTCCAAGGTCAACATGCATAGTGAAATCCTAAAAAGATTTGTTTTTGTATTTTTTTGGATATTATGTACACAAAACAAAAGGCACTCACACCACACACCTATGTACAAGGAAATACACATCTTGATGGTTTATACAAAGGATATCCCATTAAAGGGATCAGGCCAAGGATCATTTCCATAATCAATGAACTCATGAGCGATTATTGGCATCATATGGCTCACCATGCCGAGGCCATTTCACATAGGAACAAATATCTACGATTGAAGATACTCATATTGAGTGGTTTTGTGAGTTATGGGAGCTTGTCGATGGGATCCATCAAGACATGAGAGAATTACAAAACACAAATTTCCGATGAAAGGGATAGTAGATAATTTTCTGGCAAGTTTCGAAAAAGATAATCGAGGGGGAAAAGGGTCTAGGCTAGGAGGTTGACTAGATGTCCTAGCCAATGACCCCAGTTTCGATGTTAATTCTCATCAGTTTCAATTCAGGGAGGAAGGTGTGATGATTATCATCCTCTCTAGGCTTATCAATGGAATCCATGACTTCTGGGATGGTCGCTTCTAAAGTAAACTTAGTATCTAGGGAATCATATAAACCGAGAGAGTCAACAACCCGTATGGGCGGAGAAGGTTGATCACACTCCACATGATGATGGATTTTTTGACCAATATGAATGGATGTCGATGGGATGGTTGGATCAATACTATTAATTGTGGTGAGTGGGATGGATGATCCATAGTCAACATCCTCTTGATGAGGTACCACCCAAGGATCAAATGACTCGAGGGATCCAATAGTACATGAGCGAATAATGTTGATAGGAGTGATATGGGTGGTTTTAGGTGCAAGAAGGGGGAATATCCCCACAAGAAAAGGATATTTAAACATAACTACACCAACGATATCATACCCCCCATAAGATTCACCTATGAAGGGAACATTGGTACTAGGATTGGTTCGTAAGTCAGGTGTACAATAATCTAGTTGGTCGATCATGACTATATTTCCTTGATGGGGAAATAGTATGACACAAAATAAAGTGGATCCAACATCATTCATTGCATATAACCAAGTGTGACCCAAGAGCAGATTATAGTCAAGTATGGCATCTACCCCTTCAACTTCTACAGAGACAATTTTTCCCCTGAGCTCAATGGATAAAGTGGTGATAATTCCATGAGGTTTGAAAGAATGTCCATCAAAATATTTTATGATGGTTGGAGATGTGGTGAACTATGGAGAACCAAGAGATTTCCAACATGACAAAGACATAATGCAAGTGGTCGCTCCTTTGTTTATCATTGTACAAAAGATATTCTTATTGAAACAACCAACTATGATTTACAATGCTAATTGGTGTGAGAGACCTGGTTCACTCTATTCTGTGTCAAAGGAAATAATATTGGAATCTGAAGGGTCAATTCCCTATATGGTTGATAGAAAGGATTTTTTTTGTGAAGGAAAACTCTGCAATACTTTGAGTGTTGACATGGCACGTGGTTCTTGGGAAATATATTCTACTATGCTATAGTGTTGAGTTGCCTGGGCATTCATATTATGGGTAGTATGTCGAAGTACCCATTTTGGAGGGTGGAGTGCAGGTTCGAAATATATTTTCTCTAAATTCAGAGGGCCATTGGGTGGTGTAATCGACGGAGGATCCTTAGATGATGCTTCTCCTTCTTAGGAGTCATAGTTATTCACTCGGGTGGATAGTTCCACTGTAGATTTAACCATCATAATATTCATGGATGAGGACTCTGCATTTCCCCCAAGTGGAGATACAAGAACTTGTGTGACCATTTTTTGTTGATGGGGGAAAGGTTTGGTTAAAACTGTTGGTTGGGAAGGAGATCCCCCTCACTCAAGTTATTGATGAACCTTGACAAGGAAAGGAAAGTATTTGGTGAAGTGGTCCTCCTTACATACCTTGGAAGGATATTTCACCTTTCGTTTATTTTTTCCCCCAACATTGGGGTCTTGAGCGTTTGTACTCTCCTACTGGTTAGAAGTTTTTTTGGATTTACCCTTGATTTTCTTCTTTCCTTTGAATGGATGAGATGAAGTAGATTGGACCACATTCACCTAGAAGTTTTGTGCAGGAGAGGGAGGAGACTTAGTATTGGTACTAGTCTGCAATTGTTTCGCAGACTGTAATTTTATGGAACCCGCTATGCCATCAGCATGGGTTCCTAGGGTCGATTTTGAAGGATCAATCGATGGTCTAGGAACATGAGGGATCATATATTATAGTGTGTTCGATTGGGAATATACCAGGTCTAAATATTGGGCATGGTTGATGGCTTGTTCTTCAGTTACAACACCTCCCATGGAGATATCTCTAGTAATGGGTGAGAGGAGTGACTTTGTCAACTAATATGCTAGGAGTTGGTTCAGAACAGTGGCTTTAATCAACCTTCATCGTCGCCTCCATTCATGAATATGAATAGAAATATCTATATTGGTCCCATACCGAATGGGCATTTGGAAGTGAGTCAGAAATTCCATGGTGAGAGTATTAAAATCGACAAAGGAGTTTCTAGGAAACTCAACATACCATTTTTCCTCCAAGCCTATGAGCGTTCTTTGGAAAAGTATCAATCGAATGGAATCATCGATCAAGGAGTTAGAATAGCACTAAAGATGAAATTTCATTACATGGTTGTGAGGATCTTCTCCAGGTTTTCCATCGAATTTCGGGATGTTAGACGATAGTTTGGCAGTGATAGGGGAAAGAACATGGAGTTTTGTATGTGATCATTTTTTAAACGTGACAAATTTGACATATCTAAGGTAGCCAAGAAAGGAAATTTCCAGTTTTATTGTGAATACTGGTAATGGTGATGTGGCATCGGAGTACCATAATGTTGATGCATGCATGCTAGAATATTTCCTACTTTACATATTGGGTGGCAAGTGGTAAGAAGAAAAAATGATCAATATACCTTGTTGAAGGGAGCTCAACAAGTATTGGGTTATAAGGACCAGTAAAAGGGGGATTTGCGGGAGGGAGAGAGCCTTCCTCTATGATTTTTAATACCCCTTCAAGATGGTCACTCGGGGGAGATATTCTCCTGATTTCATAAGAAACCTCGTCGTTAGAAGGTTTGTGTGGAATATTGTATTCTTCAGGTTCCAACGCTTGCATTCTCTTATATCTTCAGAGACCTTCTTCGTCCATGGTGAAATTATAATAGAAATAACAATCCCCAAGGCCAACTATGGATGTCGAAAGAAAACACCCCTAAGAGAAAATATAGAGATAATCAACCAAGCAACAATATAAAGAATGATCTTCCAAAGACAAGATGTCAAGCCATCAAGGAAGATATGAGAATTGGTTACCTCGACCTCCACGTAACAACCCTTCTTGGTGAAAGAAGCCCTCGCTTCGCAGGATCACCCTCCAAGGGTACTGAAAGTGGGATACAACATCTACCCTAGGTACCATGGGAATCCCCCCATAGTCACCTTTGTAGATACATAGGAAAGGTTACTAGGGTTACCAACTCGCAGTCAGCCTATGGGGGAGAACAGTCAATAATTAGGACCGAACGCATGGGAAAGATAACAAAGTCCAAATATTTCAAGAGGAATGAAGACAATTGGATGAATAATAATGCTAAGGACCTCGAACGGATTCTATATTCATGAAGCACCGAGACCAAATGAACCAGTAACACTCAAGAAAAACCCCTAATATACGCTCTTTCCACTACAATTGGTCAAGCCTTGGAGGGGTAATCTTCATTGCTCTTCCACACATGACCTTGTGTTTAGCCCCTATGTTAGAGGGGGTTCTTGGATATTCCTATAAGATAGTTGTATTTTGTCACTCTTTAGTTTTCTACAGTCTTATGTAGTAATCTTGGACAATTTACTCACTTTTCCTAGTCCAAAGACTCTAGCTCTAAGTTGTTGTTGGTGTATTATAAACAAAAATGTCTATTTAATTTTATTATCCCGTTGGTTGATTTTAATATATTGTTTTACTCATAAGGGTATACTAAGTTGAAACTAATGATGTGATTATTTGACTCCAAAACAATGCAAAAATAATGAAATGCAAATATTTTTCCTGCAATGAATTCTATCTGCGGGAAGGAGAAAATATATTTTTCTCTTACTGGAAATAAACACCCAAAAAAATGCAACTTTCACTTTTATTTTTTCAAATGGAAAAAATTTGAAATTCCAAACATATCACTTTAATGTTCCCAAAATCCCAAACAAAAATAAGCTCTTTCAACTATGTACCAAGACACTCCAACTATGAAATTAGGATGCAATTTTTTTGTTTTCTTCTTTCTAAATTGCATGAAAACTCAAAAGAAACACTTCTTTTTAATTTTCTTTTAATAAAAATGAAAGTATTCAATGACACTTTGCAAAGAACTCAAAAGTTAATGAAGGTGGAGAAAACAATCACCCTATGAATAAAAGATTCAACCACAAAGATGTCTTCTACGCAGAAAACTCAATCTTTCAATGGTAGAAAAAAGTTTTCAAATAACTTGAAAAACGATTTCAATCTAAGATGAGATGAAAATTAGGAGAGTTGGCTTTGTTTAAACAATGGAAGCAAATCTAAAGGAAAACCCAAAATATTTTTAAAAACAAATGAACTCTCTTCAAAAAAGTACCATCGGGACTAAAATTATGGGGGAATGAGATTAGATGATCTAAACCATACCCACAAAAATAAAAGGAACTTTAAATCGAATAAAATAAATGGCACACAAAAGGAAAGATTTCAAAATGACTTTGAAAAATGTTGCAACAATGACTGTTGGGACAGATCTGAGAAAGATCTAAAGGGCTGGAAGAAAAGATAGAAACATATATGGGCTATGTTTTGAAGGATTCCCCTTCAAAAACTGTTCTTTCAATAGCTATTCACACCCTATTAATTACCACAAAGTGACTAGTCACACCTTACATAGGTGCAGAAAGCGACCAAGAGAAACGGTCGCACTCTGTAGTGCAGTTCTGAAGGCATCCACGCCCAATGATGAGTCAAATCGTGACCCAAAGAATGTGGTCACTCTGTGTGCATAGGAATCTTGCAACCACAACCGTATAATTGTAGAAAGATCTGAAGCAGATATATCATATTTGTGACTAAAAAACTTCCCAATAGCCTCGAAAACTACTTATGGGTAGAATGAAAACAAAAAATCGAGGCTTAAAACATGAAAAGATCTTGAGAATATGCATTCAAAAGTTGAGGAAGAAAACTAAAAAATGATAGCTTCCCTAGGGGAGTTTCCAGTCTGTTGTAGGGCAAATGAACCCTGTAGGACTTACCTCCCTTAGGCTCTTCCTAGACCTAATACATAATAGAGATGCAAGCGGTATATTTTCCTAGATATAATTTATACATGAAAAGAATCTACGAGTTGATGAAATCAAAGGTTTACCCAATGATCTGACAGTTGTCCCTTCACACTCGTTATTAGTTATCTTTCTCGAAGATTCCCTTTGCTCTTACCAACATGGATTTGCACACATAGAGACACAAAGAAACCTTTCACAAGATCAAACTAATCATTTATAAATGGATAATAGATCTAATGACATAACATAAGAATATCAATTCCCTACAAAGATTATAAAAATTACATGCAATCAAGTAAGGAGGAAAATATTGTACATATTCTATTAATGGACACATGGTTTACAACTTACAATCAAGGAAGTTGATGCAGTCCTTTCCCAAGTTCCTTGCCCAAGATCTGTAATCAAACCACCAGTATAAGTTTGCTCTCTCCTTTTTCTCCCCCTTTTTCCCATGAGAGACCCTCAATATATAGGATAATAGAGATAATATCAAAGGCTAATCTAGATAGGATCTAGATGCCCAAAATAACAAGCTTATCAAGGTTGAACCACGAAAAATATGAGGTTTAATCTCATCTCATGGAAACTAATCCTAAATAGGGAGTAGCAGACCCAGTCGCACCCTAAATTCTTGTCGGGAGAGATTGGTCACACTTTAAAAGAGGACAAGTGGAGACCAACAAATATTGGTTATAGGATGTAAAGGGACAACCAATGACCAGGAAAAAAGGTACTGCAGATTCAAGGGAAAAGTGGTATAATTTAGTTTTTTAGACTGCTAACCTCTAGATGATGCCCATCAGTGATCAGGTGGAAAATAATTGTATAACACTTATTTGTCAAGTTTATGAAACTACATAAAATTCAAAAATGAAAGAACAAGAAAATGAACACACCATCTACACAAATGGACATAATATGTATCTTGGGAAAAATGATATATGAGAAAACCCTACTAGAATATTGTTATGGGTTTTTTTCTCACAGGGATCTCATTGAGTAGATTAGTAAGATATCCCTAGGATTGGCCTAGAAATCCTAGACAAGAATGGGATATACATCCTATGGTTCTCCTAGAAACAAGCGATAATATCACACATAATGAATTGGGAGAATGGATTACCTTTTTCCTTAAGGTTTTCCTTAGCGTATCGTGGCTACTTCAATCCTAAATTTCCAGCTCCAGCTTCTACAACCTACTTCCTTCACACCAAAGACAAAACAATACCATTATACACTTCTTCCTAGTGTTAGAATCTTAAATCTAGCTTGGATCTACCTTGGTCTATAGTCTACAAGATCATATATGAATATTCACGTATCAAAGATAAAAATTCAAGGGGAAAAAAATGATCTATTAATGGAACACAAGAACATTACATCAAGGCTCCTTTCCTCTCCTAGAATCTCCTTGGTCAGGCTAGGCTCATTGACACTTTGTTGTGTTGATGGAAACCTCTGTAGTTTAAAAACATAACATTACCATTCCATTCTTCTTTCTCTTGTCCAAGGCTTGCCTTGGTTATATATCTCTTAGAGGAGGCTTGGGAGAGGCTTCTAGATATTCTAGAGGCCACTAGAGACTCAAATGATGTGAGTTCATAGGCCTCTTCCGTTAATATCCAACTCATCCATTTCCTATCACCTCGTAACTCATTAATTCTAGAATTTGGGCAGTGGCTCGCTTTATGAGACACTAATGTCCAGCGAGGGCCTCGCTTGTTTACTACTAGGTGTCATGTGAGGGCCTCCAAAACTTATTTCAAATGGGTAAAACCTCAAGCAAAATCTATATTAGGGCCTCTATCCTCTTATGGATTCCTATCTGGCCTATAAGGTGGAGATTAAGGTTATAACAGATTCCCCTTAATGTCTGAGGTCAGGAAATGAGTGGATGGCCTAAATACATTACAATAAATTCCATGTGAGGCAATGTAAGGAGAGATAAAAGGAGGTTTGGAAACCAAATAATTCCTACAATCAAACACCAAGGATGAGTATATATAGACCAATCCCCTAGATAGACATACTCAGACTCATAATGAGTATGCACATCAAAAAATACATTGTGGATCCATGAAATGAAATTCTAGATCATGGCCATGAAATAATACATAATGGATCCATGTCATCAATGAGACCATAGCCACGAGAGAATACAATGTGGATCTACATCATTAACTCAATCATAGCCACCAACAAATACAATGTCGATCTATGTAAGGAAAATAATCATATCCACCAACAAATACAATGTGGATCTCTGACACAACATATAGATGTCAGGAAGACAACAATCATCGAGGAGAGTTCCCCTGAAGTCTTCATATACAAGTGATATACTCCATCCAACTTTAGAGAGGATGTTGTAAAGAAATTATATGGCCCCAAACCCAAGGTCTTCATGCTAAACCCCAATTGTACGAATGTACATCATGCGAATAACTAATTTGATCTTGAGCATGGTAGAAACCATCTGATTACTGGTCATTGATGTATATTGTTAATAGATGTGAGGGGACCCACCGACAATGAAGATGGACCCCAAGGTACCTAGTACAATCTAGTGAGTGTGAATAGATGAGTCGATGTTGAACACTCATAGAATCAATCGATCATGAGTCAATTATGAAAACCCATTGTCGATCACAAGGAGGCCTGCCACTAAGGACTGCAAGCTCCAAGGTACTAGATGGTTTCTATATCCCTCTCCTAGATAATGTGCTAAATTTTATAGGAAGAGATACTTATAATGAGGGCCTTTATTTATCCCCCATCAATCAACACGAAACATACACCGAGAGATGATGTGAAGAGAGAGTATCACAAAGTACAACTGACACAGAGATAATCGACTCAAAAAGTAAAAAAAAAATAGATGACTGACTCAAGCTTAAAATTCCCTTGAACATATAGCATGACACAATGGTGACTTGGTAGCAAGACAAAAGATCTGGAAAAATATAGTACAACAATGCATGAGGCATTGAAGCACTCTCCATGACGAATGGAAGAGTAACCAGTTAGAGGAGTATCTCTGACTCATATTGCTGGGATAGATCCTAGGAAAGCTAAAACCCAATTGTATTATGAGGACTCAAATAGGTGCGATGTTCAAGGGTGACTCGACTGGCACTGTCGTTTTGAGAATAGACCAATGGTGAAAAAACCCCACTCTTTCTTTTTTTTAATCTTTTTGTATTTTTCATCTCCTTCATGGTTTAATGAGCACAAAATAATGGCATAAGTATGCTCGGTCTCTTTCATAGTTTAACGATCATGAAACAATGATGCAAGTAAGCTCGATACCTTTTTTGTGTCCTTTTATGAGTCAGAAAAATAGATAAAAGTATATTGAGTGGGAGAGAATGAGTGGCTTAACAACATGATCCTATGTTCCAAGCGCATGGAACTGACCTAAGCAATGAGGAATGCAAATGGTACTGGAAAGTGAGATCCACTCTTAGCGATTTTTTTCTCCCTGGGTAGGTGGATGCAAAATAGAGGCCAAATAATGCAATAGGTGGATGGTTAATTCTATTGCATAGAAGTAAGCAAGATATGGGAAAACAAAAACATGATGATAGGAGGCATGACGCGAGAAACAAATACATAGGTGACCATTCAGCAACACAAAATGTTTTCAGGAAACCTCACGGGGTGTGGCCAGAACATAGATGGAGAGAGGAGAATGAGGCTCAATATTCAAGTCAAGGTAAGGATATAGGAGGGCTCTTGAGCCTATGGTAAAATGAAGCATGGGCACCAAACAAAAATGTAGGTGCTAACTAGGGCACCCATGAAGGGTAGGAACTACGAAACAAGTTACAACATGCAAAAGGAATGGCTAAGGTCACAACCGGTCAGGTTCAAACCTAAGTCATAAAGCTAGCAGTATGGATGGTCAATAATGCAAAGCGGAATATGCAAATAAAAACCTATCTCTATATTCCAGGTGAGAAACACGTACCTCAAGTTCATGGGATTTCTCCATCATTGTAAAAAAGTCCTTAGAATCTTGTTAAGACGTGTAAATTATCTTCCAAGGTGAAAACGCATAGTGAAATCTCAAAAAAGAAAATATTTTTGGATTTTTTGGATATGAGAAAGGCAAAACAAAATCACTCACACCACACACCTATGTACAAGGAACTACGCATCTTGAGGCTTTGTACTAAGTAGATCACATGGATAGGCTTAGGCCAAGGATATTTTTCATAATTGATGAAATCATGAGCTTATGTTGGCATCATATGTCTCACCATGTTGGGGCCATGCCACATAGGGATGAATATTTGCAGTCGAAGATGCTTGTTGTGAGTGGTTTCATGAGTGAGAAAGCTCTTTGATGGGACCCATCAATACATAAAGGAAGTAGGAAACGTAAATATTCATATGAAGAGAGGTTAGAGAACTTATTGGAAAGTTTTGAAAAAGATATATGAGTAAGAAATGGGTTAATACTAGGGGTTTCACCGCATTCTCTAGAAAATTCCCACAGTCTCATATCAAGACTCATCATCTCAACTCTCGTCAGGTATGAACTAGGGAGGATGGATTCTTGAGGACACCCATTTACCCTAGGCGTATCAATGGAAGCCATGACTTCCAAGACGATCTCTTTTGAAGGAAACTCAAAATCAAGGAATTCATGCAAACTCGAAGAGTCAAAAAACCATTCAGGTGGATTAGGTAGATCACACTCCATGTGAGGATGGAGGTGTTGACTAGTATCATCAGATGTTGATGGGATTATTGGATTGGCAATATCGACTACAGTGAGAGGCATGGATGCTCTGTATCAATCAACATCCTCAAGACAAGGTACCACCCAAGGATCAAAAGACCCAAGGGATCCACTGGTAGATGAGGAAACCATGTTGATAGGTGCAATGGATGAAGTGGGAGGTGGTGGGGGAAGGAGAAAATTTTCCATCAACAAAGTATCTTTGAACATCCCCACAACGACGTTGAAAAACAACTATGTGGTATCACCAGAAAAGGGTACATTTTACTCCGCATTGGATCCAAGTTCTAGGGTACATAACGCAAGATGATCGATGGTAAAAAATTTCCTTTGGTGAGGGAAGTGTAGGACCCTAAAGACTGACGAGAGAACTACAATCATCTCATAGAGCCAAGTACACCTGAGTAACAAATTCTACTCAAGAGGTGTGTCGATGACCTCTACCACCATAGAGATAGTATTTCCACCTAAATCGATGTGTAAGGCGATGATTATTCCATTAGGTTGAAACATGTTTCCATCAAATGATTTTAATTGTGTTGCATACATGTCAAGCTTAGGTGAGCCAAGGGCATTCCAACAAGAAATGGACATGATTCAAGTCAAGTATCCTTCATCCACCATTGTTCGGTAGATGTTTTCCCCAACGATTTTACTATGATTTGAAAGGAAACTTGATGGGAGAGCCTATGAGTAACATGACTGGTCTCAAAGTTTATCAAACTCGACTCCGAGGGTTCAAACCCACCTATGGCATATAGCAAGGCATTTTGTTGCATGGGGAAACTTTGGAGAACTTCAAGCACATATGTGGCACAAGGTTCTTGAGCTAAGTCTTCCACAATACTGTAGTTGTGGCCATCTTGTGTGTTGGGATTATGCATCGTACGTTGAAGAACACCCTTTGGGGGGCAAAGCGGTGCATCAAAAAATGGCTTCTCTATTTGGAGAGGGCCACCAAGATAAGATGAAGATGTTGCTTCTGGGGAAACATGAGAAGTCTCGTGAATGTCACATTTTTGGCTCATGTCTACAGATTGACTATGTGGTCACACATGAAAATGACAGTGTTCGATGGATACCCCTCATGTTGAGGGTTACCTGCGATGCTCCCTAGCAAAGGGGAAATTTTTTTGGCAACCATGTTTTGAGATTGAGGGGTGAAATAATGGGTTAGAAAATAAGGCTACTAGGGGACCCGATGTCGTTCCAAAAATATATGGACCTCATCCTTTGTAACATCCCGCTCTGGCGCACTTACCAAACTTATTCTTTGAGGACACTTGCCCGCAAGTGATCTGGATTTTTATGATGATAAAACTTTTTCCTTCATTATGATGCGTTAAGTAATATGATATGATGTTTTACTACCTTGATGTAGACAGGTACTGTTGACTCAGTTTCATTGAGTGTGCAGGGTTTCGGACCTTGAGGATGCAGAGGCATCGGTGGGACTCCCTTGGACTCCGGATTGAGTCAGGGAGTGGGTTATTTGAGTTGTTTCGTTTACGATGATATTGTTTCATTTTGATGATATGTTATTGATCTTATGATATGTTGTTGACATAATCTGACATGATGGTTGATGATGCAGGCTGACGATAGCTTGCCAACCAGACTCACATATGGATTAAAGGGGCCACACACGAGTTCCAGAGAGATTGAGGGAGAGGTGTGTCAGCAGCCCTGCCACAGCCTATTAGCACTCCCGCCGTGGCTCGA
>ML787009.1:207211-251818 GCA_009831015.1 Picea engelmannii | reverse complement strand
TTGCCGGGAAGAGGACCTTCAAAACCTCTGCATGCTTTCGCGCTGCATCCTTCCTAGAGGAATTATGTTCCTAGCAGCCTTGTTGTATCTCGTACCCTTCTTCTCTGTCAACAATAGTTAGATTTCAAACTGTCAAAATTTATTACAGTAATGGCTAAAATTCCAAGCTGACACGGCACTGGCATTTTAGAAGGGATCCGAACTGGTATGGCTCTGTCTGATTTTAGATAAACCATGAACGGGCTCAGTACTGGCTGGTAGACGAAACATTTTTCAAACTAACGTTGATCTTACCACGGCCAACTACATTTAAGAACCGGTATGGCCCAGGCGTCGTAGTTATTGGTTTTTCAAACTAGTTGTCCAGGTTTTAATTAATCAATCGCGAGCAAGGATGAATCGCGCAATGGAACCAGTTCTGGAACGTTGAGATTACTTCACGAAATACCACTAATCCTTGGCAAGCTGCTCTCTGTATAGAACGCCTTGAACTTCCTGTGAATAGATTCCTCACCGTGGGCAGATTGCAGCCTGCGCAACAGAGCAGGGAACAACAACCAATATCCCACGGGATTGACAGCTTCCAGTCTATCCCTTCTTCCTCGGCTACTGTTACAGTGCTCTGTGATTATCCTTAAACGATTTTGTTCCTCCAAAAACGCGTGATTATTGCCGGTGCGATGGAATCTTTACACATCATGACCAGTTCTGTTCAGTTCAGTTACAGAACTGCAAGCAGCCANAGGAGAGAGTACTCTAGATAGATTTAGGTTCTTACTCACGTTTCAGTTTATTTTTATAATCTCTTACCTGTTGCGAATCCTCTCGTCTCGCCCAGCTCTGGCGTTATTGATTTTTGGAGCTACAGTTAAGGCGTAAATCTTGACACCTGGCTGGCCGCGTGGGGTAATCCAAGACTATCTGTCAGTCGTAAGACTGAGGGATTACTGGTTTTTGCATGCACGGTTATCCAACAGGAGATGCCTGGACACAGTCACTGTAGTGTCGAAGTATCGTGGGTCAGCGTCGCCTTTAAATACCCTGGAAGTTGATGTCACCTAACGCTGCACTCTTATACTGTCTCAGTTAACTCTGGTGATCTAAATCGTTTGGCCTTAGGAAGTTTAATAACGGACTTTCCAGTATTGTTTTATTTTATTTATTAAACATCGTAAATTATAAATGTTGCAAGGATATGCGTCGCTATGCTCCACCAAAACTCTAATTCTGATATTACGGCGACAGCAACCATACCTATTAACGCTATTTAAATACGGTGTTTATAAAAGAGTCATTTAATTACTGTTCTATTTGTCGAATTTTATATTAAGGTTATGGTAGGTTTGACCCTTATAAATTTTGATACTTAAATGAAACCCTAATACTGTTATGGCTGTGTTTATAGACGATCCCATATTATAAATAAATTAGCATGATGCCCTTTTAAACATAATGGTATGGAAATTATTCAAGCTGACGTCAATTATAATGTGACATGATTGATATATATGTATATTGACTAATAAAAATGGTTACCCTTGCCATTTAAAATTATTATTTGTCATTTATGATTATCCAAGAAAATGTGTCATTAAATTAGGGTTACTTTATTTATTTCCATTCTAATTAGGATGTTATTTTTCAAGTATGAGGTATATCGTTAAATTCGATGTGAGGTTACTACTCAATTACCCATGTGATGTCAGTAGGTTGATATATTGTTATTTAATAAGCTCCTTAAATAATGGAATTGCTAACCTAGTCAAATCCAAATAAGATGACTTATCGCTAGATCCAATATCGATGTGAGGTTATGGCGTACCCATGTCGGGAATTATTGTTTATAGGTTTGCAATGGTAATGTAATTTGAAAATCTGAAGATGTATTGTTTTTACTGCGTAACAAGATTGCAAGTTTGGAGTTAAACGTGGGTCCTTTATTTATTTCAGTATGTCACTACTCTTACCCGCACACACACACCTTGGTCACACAAACGAAAAAAAAAAAAAAAAAAATTGCACCTATCACTAGAATGGTTGTCGTAACGGCGTTGGTCCTTACATCCTTCCTAGGGCATTGATGAGTAGCATGGTCTTCCCCACAAATCACGTATGGAAAATGACTCTTCCTCTTTTCTTTAGTGCCTCCCTCCTAGGTGTTTTAGGGATAGGCAGTCCCTTTCTCATTATTGGAATTCTTCTTCTTGTTCTTATTTTTCTTACCTCTAGGTTGTTGATGATTCTTCAGTTGCATGGAATGCACTGAATTCACCTCGGAGGTTTGAGAATGGATTGCAACATTTTGAGCATTAATACAAACAAATAACAGGTGTGACTTAATGGAAATTTGACGCATCTGATCAACTAATTGGTTAGAAAATGCATGTGAAACAGAAACAACCACACCATCAACATGTGGTCTTGGGTTAGGTTTTCATGTATCATTTGACATAAGAGGAGCGTTTGGGATGATGTCAAATAGAGTACTTGATTAAGAACAAATCGAGTCCAAATGTTGGGCATGGAAAATGGCTTGATCTTTAGTGGTTTCCTTGACCATAGCTACGTCCCTGACAATGGGTGGTAAGAGGGACTTGGTAAACCACGCTGTAAGGAGCTTGTCTATAATATGAGTCTTAATCATCCTACGCCATCTCCTCCACTCAAGTATATGATCGAAGATGTGAGTGCCATTTTCTTGATACATTGAATTCAAGAGCTCTATTCCTATCTCATACTGAATAGGCAGTTGGTAGTGTGTTAAAAATTCCATAGCCAGGTCGTTGAAGCTTATAAAAGAACCACCTTTAATTTGAATGTACCATTTGGTGATGGGTCTAATCAAGAATCTCTAGAAAATATGAAACCTTACACTATCATCCATCAACAATTTGGATGAACACCATAAGTGGTAAGTCATGATGTGTGTTGAGGGGTCCTCTCTCGGCTTCTTGTCAAACTTAGGAATGTATGATGGTATCTTGGATGACATTGTCAACCATGAGTGGTCATGGGATATAGGGTCATTTGTTAACCATGACAAATCAGGTAAATAGAGCATTGTGAGGAAAGTTAACATTGCGAATGAAGACTGGGAGGGAGGAGAAGTCTCTGCTATCCTAGATGGAACTTGCGGCCCCCCTATATTGGTGCTTCTAGAAGGTTTAGGGGTTGTTGGGGAGTGAGTTCCCCCGGTAATGGTGGCACTTCCAGGAGCATGACTTCTCCCAGGACCAAAACTTCCCCCAAGACAGTTTCCCCCAAGGGGAAATATGAACCCTCGAGGAAAGATGTTCCCAAAGTTAGTCCGGGGGAAGAAACCTCCAATATAGGATGTGTTGACAAAGGGAAAAAACATGGAAAATGAAAGCCTCCAGAAGTACCATTGCTCCCGGCTTGACTAGGAATAACCCCAAAACCATTAGGCATACTCCCTCAAAAATGTACACCTGCACTTGATGATGTCAGGCCTCTCATTAATTTGGCAGAGGTGGAAGGAGTTCCACTCCCCATGCCGAAACCAAAGCTTGACCCCACACTGGAAAAAAAATTGGAGGTGGGCATTGAAGGGATGGGCGTCGAGATGCTAGGGTTACTAATGGATGGATTTTATGACACAACTGATGTCCCCCCAGATGGAGGAACCGAAAAAATAGTTTTGGACAGTGTAGGTCTAACGGAGTTGAGGGGTGGAAATGTGGACATGATTGGATGCCCCTGGAGGGGTTTCCCCCCATCCCACTTGATGATGGTCTTGTAGGCTCAACTACACTAGATGAGACACTGGCTCCGGACATGGTAGGAGGATGAATACACAAAGAGAAAGGATCACTGAAAATTTCCCTTGGACTAGTATAGGAGCATCAGGTTCAATTAAAGGAAGATTGGAGTTAGGTGGAGGACATTCATCGACCACTTCTACCTCAACCAAGATGGCTTTGTCAAACCAAAAATAAGACCCTTTGAATTCCTTGTAACATATGTAAAACCTCTTTAGAGGCACTTGCACCTCCTTAATAGGATCAAGTCCTCATAATCGATGGGACTAGCACGGTAATTCATCCATGATGAATAGCTTATGTTACCAAAAAAAAAAAAAAACCTATGGAAAACCTAGACTTGACTCAAAGATAATACCCTTAATCAAATCTAGGTAGACAATAACCAAACCAATTGGCTCAAATGGCCCTCTGAAAACCAACCCTATCTGGTGGGGTTCAAGTCTCCCACAAGATTAGCCAGCGAAGGTGTGAGGAGCGGTTACAATGATCTAAATGAAACATCCCTGACCGGTGCAAGTACCCTTTATTAAGGTGGGAACCCTCCGTGGGAACTGATACCATGAATGAACATATTCCCTAGGTACCACAAGTATGTTCCACCTACAGTCACCTCTGCAACTCCCTAGGAAAGGTCATTAAGGCTACCATCTAAAAACAAATGGTCGGGAAAACATTCGTAAGGCCAACCACACATAATGGTAGGGTAACTAAACCCAAATCTCTAAAGGTGTTAACCAAAAAAAATCTTGTATACATAATGATCGAAGAAGTATCACAAACACCAAAATAAGCAAATAGGGGTAATATCCCTACTTTCCCCGATGCAACCTCATGCTTGAATCCTATGTTAGAGGAGCTTCCTGACAGACTTGTTGCAAGAATGGGTTTTCACACTCTTTAATGAATTCTAGGTTAAATTTTTTGGCCATGGAGATTTTACTCTCTAATCCTAATCCTAGGCCCTACACCTATCTAGTGTTGGTTTATCAAAGAAAAGCGTCTAATTAATTTTCAATTAAGAACTTATTTTTAGAGATTGTTTCTTGGGTCCAAAGGTAATGGATGAAAATTTTAATGTTTTTAAGACTCTTGACCCAACCAAGCAATGCAAATATTCAAATGAAAAAATTTTCAGTTCAATGAAGGCCAGCTATGGGGGGGATAGAGATTTTCCTTTTCTTTTCCAATTTCAGAAATAGATCCTCAAACACACCAAGAAACCAACAAAGTAAACTGATATGAAACCAAATAATGCTTCTAATGCACTTAAAACACTAATGTTTCAAAAGTAAACCTAGCATGCAACAAATATTTTTGGATTTGTAATGTTTTTTCCAATTTGCAATGTAAACAATTCTTGATCTGAACAAGAAAGACAAATCCAAAAAGTGTACCAGAAACAAACAACAAGAAAAAGGAATATATGATATTAGGAATCAGGAGGGATCCACCTACTCTAATATCACTACAGGGATCACACCCAAATACTTTCCTAGGAGGGTAGATCTAATGATGAACAATGGTTATAACAGAGTAAACACACAACCAATGATATAAAAAAAAAAATAGATCTCTTAAGATCTATTGGACTCTTAATCCAAATTCACTTGAAATCTCAGATATGACAAACAATCCACACAAATGATTTCAAAGGAAACTTGAAAAATGATCTATGTGACAGTCACACTCTAAAACAGAGGATAAAACAGACCCAAAGAGATTGGTGTAGAACCCCACACACTCAGAGGATGTCCTAATATGAAACCCCTAAGTTTTACACTGCAAAATTTTAGTTTTTACAGGTCTTTGTGGGACACATGCTTGTCTACAAGTGAAGACACCTCACCAAACACCTGCAATGCAACAAGAGAGGCCTGCAAAAAAAATTCTTTTTGAGGAAAATGGGGTTTTTTCTAGATCTTACAGATCTGGATCAAATCTCTCATATCTATTGGATCTGAGCTCTGAATCACTGAATGGAAGCCAATAAAATGAAAATCACAAAACATAGGAAGAGGTAGGTAAATAGACTCTATTAGAGAATATGTCTTCCCCAGTGGATTTGCCAATCTTTTATGGGATTTTTTCTCACAAAGATCTCACTAAGCAGATCAGTAAGATCTCCATAGGATTGGCCTAACAATCCTCGACAATAATGGGATAGATTTCCTATGGTTCTCCTAGAAACAAGCTATAATATCACACATAAGGAATTGGGATAATGGCTTACCTTTTTCCTAAAGGTTGTCCTTAGAATATTCTGGCTACTGCAGTCCTGAAGTTCCAACTCCAACTTCTACAACCTACTTCCTACACACCAAAGACAAAGAAATACCATTCTACACTTCTTCCTGGTGTTATAATCTTAGATCTAGCTTGGATCTACCCTAATATATAGTCTACAAGATCATATTTGAATATTCATGTATCAAAGACAAACATTCAAGGGAAAAATCAAATGATCTATTAATGGAACACAAGAAAATCATGTCAAGACATACCTCAAGTGATGATGCAAGCTCCTTTAGTCTCCTTGCTCCTTGCCTCTCCTAGTGACTCCTTGGTCAGTTTAGGCTCACTTTCTCTTTTTTTTATTGATGTACACCTCTATATTTGAACAACATAACATTACCATTCCATTATTCTTTCTCTTGTCCAAGGATTTCCTTTGTTCTATAGCTCTTGGAGGAAGCTTGGGAGAGGATTCCATATATTCTAGAGGCCATGAGAGACTCGAATGATCTGATTTCCTAGTCCTTTTCCATGAATATCCAACAAATATCTCTCCTATCACCTCATAACTCCTCAATTATAGGAGTTGGACACGGCCTCACTTGATGAGCCACTAGTGTCCAGTGATGGCCTCACTTGTTTCCTACTAGGTTTCATGTGAGGGCCTCCAAAAATTATCTAAAAGGGTTCAAACCTCATGAAAACACTGTAATAGGACCTCTATCCTCTTATGGATTCATATATGACCTATAGGGTGGATATCAAGGATATAACAAAGATGAGTCTTATGCTCTGCTCTCTTTTCGTCAATTATGAAAATGCAAATAAAAATAAAGGGGCACTCACTATGGAGTCACCTTTGACATTATGGCCTGAATGGATGCTATAGAATATTCTTCCTCCTTTATTGTGCTCTCAAATCCCACTCCTATATTCTCTTCTCAACTATGTAACAAGTATAATGCTAAAATATTGGAACCTTCTCTCCTCCTTGTGACCTAATATTTAACATACTTTGATAGTTGTATAGGGTTAGGGTTTTTGCATGCCTCAACCGTCAATTAGTGTTAGGGTTTTGGAACTTATAGAATATTCTTGAAAGTATACATGTGACTATCCCCACATGTGAATAATGTATTTTGACATGGCATCCACTCAATACCTTGGTGGTCAACAAGGTAACTCAACTTGTAGGAGGCATAACTTCTACATATGAACTCCAATTGAGGTGTTTTTTTCACAGTTGGAAAAGTATTAGTGTGTATAACAACATTGAAGGGCTAGGAGTCATTCTTGAAAATTTTTGACCCCAAAAATTATTGCTTGATGCCTTAAAATGGTTTTGGAAGGTTTTGGACACCAAATCTCCAAACTGGGACCTACCAATAAAATGGGTCATGCAAGATGATTTTTCCAACTTTTCCACCCAAAATGTAGCAAGATAGATGAAAAATTATATAATTATCCATTCCATATCATACCTCCCCATTTAGGGAGGCATTTGGTTCCCAAAATATTTATTAAATGATGTGAGGTAAGTTATCCTCTACCTTTACCTGGAGTACCATTTTTCCTTGCTTAGAAGTTGTCCTTTCAACCTAATCTACCAGAGATCATGCTACCCATATCTGGTAGTCGTGAACTTCTTCTACAAAACTATATTTTCAACCAATATTGCATGATATTCTAGTGCTAAGTCATCTATGGTAGGTGGTGACTCGCAAAATTTCCATCTTTTGACATCTTCTTTTCCTTATTTTTAATACCTTTTTGTTTACCCATGACCCTATATTAGTCCATTTTAATGTTCATGTGCAAGATTTAGGCTCAAAGTGTTTTCCATTGCATTTATTAGTACTTCATTTAATTATGATTGATAATAGGGATAAGTAGTGTAATTTTTATTTACTTTTGAAGTAACGGCTCATGTGTGGACAGATTGTTACATGATATTGTCTTAAAGGATCACATGTTATGGATCTAAGAACCATAATCTCCATATATTCCTTTGCTACAAATCTATGAGTCATGGTTGTTGATCATCCTTTTCCATGAATCCAAGTCATTATTGCTACTATATGATAGTTGTTGTAGAATTATAAACCATAGTTGTGGGGTTCTCATGAATCCAAGCAATTGCTACAGAAATGGTGATGTTACCATAGAACACATATCCTAGTCAATAATTATTGGGTATTATATAGTTACTTGGTTTGAAGAGTCATCGAATATGCTAGTTTCTTTCCAACATAGTGATTGGTTATGTTCTTGAAAGCCACGTATATAAAGGGGCAAAGAAACAATCAAGTAGTTATTTTTGGGGTGGTTCAATTAAAGATCCCACAGATTTAGCATTACATCCATTTGGGGAAGCTAATAAGTGATGAAATATTCGTTTTTTCATTTCTGGGGAGCGAATTTACACCTCCAAATTCATTTTTCCAAAATTAATTATAGTTGGCTCATAACTAATTGATCCCTACCATTTGTATATCCCTTGCAGCATATTCTACATGGTACCAAGAGGGTTTATCACAATCAATATAGGTTGAATAAGATGCCAAATATTACATCAACGAATCTATCAATTTGATGGAAGAATAGAGCATCACCATAGTTGAAGGCATTTACACATTTAAGGCATTGTCATTCGTGCATATTCTTTTCTAGAGCGATTAATTAATATGTTGTAATATAACAACCCACAATCGATCCATTAAATTGATCCTTCTTTGCAACAAAAAATATGGCACCCATGCACCTCAGTGTTATGAATAAAAAAGGAGAAGGTTTATTGTGGTTTCAAAGTTTTATATAGTGTGTAAATTAATTAATTTTCATCATTATAACTTGTTAGTCCACTACCCTATTCTTCGGAGTAAGATCTCACTCCATGAGAATAGGTTGTTCTAAAATTCAAAATTCTTTCATTTTTTTTTGTGTGTGCATGTTTATTTATTTACATAAGCTTGATTTCATTTACATCTTTTAATTTCTTGCAATGCAATTTCTAATTCATATACTATTTTTTTTTTCAAAGCTTCCTAAGAGTGATTGGGATTTGGATTTATAAAGTGCGATGATGCAATATCCTTTATGTTGGTGCAATTATATGTTCAATATATTGCAATCATTTAATATATCAATCCAGTTTCGTAATCAATAGAGTTGATGCACTATATGTGTCAATAACAGATAAGTTCCTATGTCTTATGAGTATAGACTATATAAGAAACACTCCAAAATCAATACTCTATTTCAAAATCTTCAAACAACACTCTCCACATAGTTAAAAAAACAAAAAGAAAAACTCATAAACAAAATCCCAACAAGAATTTGATCTAAAGCTCTTTCTTAGGTGATGAATTTGTTCATTTACAGGCTCATGAAAGGGAAATATGAACTTTGAATCTATCTCCTATAGAAACTAATCTAGAAGCACTTTATAATTAACACTTTGCACATTCTTAAAAGAAAGATCAATCAATCCCAGAATAAATACTAGGTGTAGTAAGATACTCCATTATAGGTGCATGTAGGGTGAGAGATGGAGATCTTCAATGTGCTCGTATTTTCAAGATGTAACCTAATATATTCTGGAAGAAACTCTAGGTGTAGTGAGATACTCCATTATAGGTTCATGTAGGGTGAGAGATGGAGATCTTACTTGTCCTTATATTTGCACAATGGAAACAAATATTAAAGCATTCAATCTAACAAATGATTGTCTACACACACACTCACATGAATAACAAGTACTTATTAAGAGATCTATATTGCACTTAGAAATCTATATTGGATTCAGAAATCTTACTCACTCAAAATTACCACACATTTATATTGCAAGATATCAAGTGTCTTACCAAAACATAACATAAATAAAGTTAGATGCTATGATCGAAACACATAATTATTCTATCCACACACAAACCAGAATTATATTCACAAATAAATACAAGGAATCTTCACTTGGTTGGGTCGGTGGGACCTTTTCGTACCAACAAGGCAGCTTTAAAATAAACTTACAAAAGGAAACATTTGATCACTCAAAGATATTCCATGAACTACAATTTATAGCATTACTTCATAAACTAGTGTACAATCAATAGTATTCAAGAATAAAATATACAACATAATAATGCTTAACTATGTCTATGCATATCTATCATCTACAAGGCTCTCTCTTTTAAAGATAAACAACTGTTACAATCAAAATATGAAGATAACAACAAATGACTACACAAATATTACAATTGGTTGATGTATCATTTTTCAAGGGAACGACTTCATCCTCATGACACGAAGTGCATGAGGATGAAGTGTATCGTGGTCTTGAATGAGCAAAGGATGTTCGAGCCAACAAACTCCTTGGACCCATCGATAACAAATTTGTTCAAACACCCAAGCCTGCAGTTACGGGACTAGTACCGGACGCGCACATTTGTAACAGGAAGAATGGTACCGGATGCACACAGTAAAATATGTATTGGTATCGGACTAGCACATAAATAGGTATTGGGTGAGCATAACAATAGGTACTTGACGAACACTGTATTGTTACCAGATGAGCGTAGAAATATGTATCGGACGAATTGAATACCTGATGAACGTCGAAACAGTTACCGAATGAGTAGGAGTTGTGTCATAAGGTATACTTGGATCAATAAAAGTAATTAGAGAGAATTTAACATCAATTATACCATTCCAATTATTAATAAATCTCATAAATCATGATTTAAACATAAGTTACGTCATATATACACAAGAATGGCTAAAAGACATGTCTTTGAATAAAATACGAAAATAGTGCATATGTATGAGGAAAAGTTGGTCAATATATAGAACAATACAAGTTAATTGGAGGCATTAAAAAGGAGACCCAACATTTCCCCCATGCCCAATTCATTGCATGTCCTCATGCAAAAATTGTTGATCTGGTCCTCAAAATTGAAAAACTGGTGTTAGTTTCCACTCGGTCTAAACATTAATTGCCTGGTTTTAGGATATCAAAACTCAAAGCCTCATCCTTAAGTTACCTCTTAATTGATGTATTGTATCAGGCGTAGAACCTTATTGAGATTAGCAAATACATCGTCATGCTCATCCTGTAACCTTCAATTATTTTCCTTCAACTGTGCATTTTCCTTCTTGATGTGCCTATCCAAAACTTTATACTCCTCCACTTCTTGCTTCAATTATTCATTTTGTTTGTAATCCTTTCAACTTTAAATACCAACTGATGTTAGGTCAATGAACCAACAAGAGAAAGTGTTTCTTGCTCATTCACCTCCTCCCTGGCTTCAACTTCTTTCCTTAAATCCTTCAGAGTTTATGTTACCAACTCCTTGGTTTCACTAATAGTTGCTACATACATATCTTCTTGCTCTGGTGAAGTCAGAATGTCAACTAGATCCTATGGAAAAGAAGGAACATGAGGAATTGTCACATGTTTATCCATTCTCTGAGAGGTTTTGCATGTTGGACTTGATGCTTCCTCGGGTTTGCTAACAAGAATAGAAATTTCATCCTCAAACAGTCTCCTTTTCTTCTTCTTAGGCTCATATATGGGAACTAGACTTTGTTTTTCCTGTTTCTTCCTTGTTTTTCTTCTAAAGGACTCAGATGTAGGAATTGGAATTTGTTCTCCATGTGCACTTCTTGTCTTTCTACTAGATGATTGTACCATAGGAATCTCTTCATTGATTCTAAGTTTATCCTTACCTTTGACTCTCAATTCATGGGTCTTCTCTAATTCTCCAACCTTCTCCTGAGGTAATTCAACAATCACACTATTTGCAATTTCTCTAGCCTTCTCCTGAGGTAATTCAATAATTACTTATGGAACACTATCTGGAATCTCTCCAACATCACTACCAGACCTCTGTTTCTTCCTCCTTTTCTCACTAATTTGTGTTTTTCTTTTAGTCGACGGGTCTGGGCGATTTTTCTTAATTTTGGATTATCTTTCCACCATAGGTGCAGGTTGTTCTTTTAACACTATTGTTTTTCCTTTGTCCAATTTGCTAACAGATTTTAGTGAACTAGGGCCAACAGGGTCTACTTTATTACTTGGATTATTTCCTTTCTTTATACTGTCTCCATTCTTTATGCCTAACTCCTTACTATATTCCCCTATCACATTTCCTTCCACGGACTTAGAAACCTCTTGAGCAAAGTTTTATGTGAGGATTTTCTTCCAACTACTGTCTCATTTTCTCAACTCATGAACAACAAGAAGTTTCATCAACCCATGGTGATAGAAAATGGTTTCATGCTTTTTAGAGGAAGACTTAACCCCTCTCACCATTTTATTCAGACTCATCCAAAGTAAATGGGGAAAATATATTTGTGGTCCTCCCTTAAAATGTAACAACAGCCTTAAATGATAAAGGAAATTTATTGCACACCTCCCTTCACAGGTTAAAAAATTCTACAAGCAAACACACATCGTCCAATATTCCTCTTTGATCCAACTCTGAGAGATGCCTTTTTTCCAATATGGGTCCGAATGTTCGAGCTTCAAAAACTTATGACAGAGTCTCCTATCAATGATGATTCCTTTGAAATACGTCTCTCCGGTAGAAGGTGATTTTGTCGCTTCTGCTATGGTGGCTTCAGTGATCGTTAACCTTAGTTCCCTCAACTGAACACTCTCTCCATCATAAATTTTGGAGAAGGCATGGGGCACTCCCTCATGATGTCCTTTGAATTTTTCTAGAAAAGGAACCCAACCGACCCTCTCAAATTTATCAATGCACGCTTGATACTCCTCCATCTCTATGTAAAGATGGAACACTAGTTCATTCCTATCAACCCCCATGTCGTCTTGAAAACAGGTCTCCAAATAAGTGTACGCAACAGAATTTGGGCAAGGGTTTGGTATTGGAAGCAAAATTACAAGAACAGGGTGAGGAATACAGAATAATGGGATGAATTGATAGTAGGAGCGAATAGAGTGGATGTGTATAGTATGAAGTGGGTAAATAATTCTCATCTGGATGGAGAATCCATCCAAAATAACGTTTATAAGTTGAAGCGAGAAGAAAATGGTCAAATATTTTCAATGATGACGATGTAAGGAAAAAGGAATAAATTATGTCGAGGGATTGCATCCATGGATAAGGTGACGATCATACCCAGAAGTAATGTCACATCCCATTCACACCGGTTTTCGAATGATTACAAGGAATGTGGGTTATGTGACCAAAATTCACCATTATGAAACAATCTACGTCATATGTTTGAAATGACGTAAGGTTATAGAAGGTGGCATAATCATAATTTCGACATCACACGAATGGAAGTTTTTGACAAGAGATTTTCAAACTGGATGATCACTTCATGAAGACATTTGGGTGCATCATAAATTATTTTAAAAACAGGGGAATAAACATGAAGACTTTGGAAGATAATGATAGGGAAGTTTAATAGATTAAGGTAACAAATATACATGAGAAAAACCATATGTTTAGCAAAAATTTAATATGATTATTAATAAAAGGAATAAATAATGAGCTAATACCTCAATTACCTGAAGTGTACTTTTTCAAACAAAGGAAATATCAAGTATGGAACAATTTCACCAGAATTCCACCATCAGTATCGGATCACAAGACTAGTACCGGACCAACACAAAGAATTGCTTTAGTTCCAGACCAACACAGAGAATTGTTTTAGTACCGTACCAACACAACAAATTGTTTTTAGTACCGTACCAACACAAGGATTATTTTCCAGTACTGGATGCACACAGGAAGTTTTTTTCTTTAGTACCAGATAAACATAGAGATTGTTTCTAGTACCGGATGAAGTTCTGATAAGGTACCTGAAATCTTGCAGGCTTTGATTTGTAGCTAAGCATGTTCTGAGGGTCAATCTGAAATAGGTAGTGGCACTTAATGATGCTACATGTGAATTTTTTTTGTTGAAGTATCATGCTGGGAAAACTACAAACAACACACTCGTACATGAATGTTGAAATTGCAACGGAAGTGTCATAAAATGAGGCAAAAGAATCCAATGATTGGGCTCCAAGATCTGTAACAAGAAGGAAATTGTAGTTGTACAACATCCTATTGAGACGAAAAAAACTCCTTGTTTTTGGAACTAGACTAACCACTGCTTTTGTTTCCACTTCCATTTTATTGGAAAGGAAAACCTAACTACTACTATCATGTGGATTTTTATCGAGCCCAGATCAGTTAAGGCTCGTCAGTGTTTTCAATTTTAAGGAGTATGAAAAACTTAAAGAAAACTCCATCTATTTTCATGTGTATTTTTCTCGAGCCCATATTAGTTAATGTTCATCGCTGTTTTCAATTTTAAGGAGTCTGAAAAACTTAAAGAAAACTCCATTTATTATCCTGTGGATTTTTCTCGAGCCTAGATCAGTTAATGCTCGTCGATGTTTTCAATTTTAAGGAGACTGAAAAACTTAAATAAAACTCCATTAGGCTCCTTTTCCATGAGTAATCTATCAAGGCTGGATAAAGGAATAAACTTACACATGGCATATTTCCTCCTTATTTCTTATCTACATGAGAACACAATTAGTTTTTTCTCTTGTTAGTAACACCAAAATCATTATCTAAAAACACACCTATATACATATATGTACAAATTTAAATTAAATCACACAACAAAACTTACAGTGGTGGATTAGCAGGAGGAGAGATCATCTTGCTCACCAATTCCATTTCAGAATTTTGAAGAACCTGTTTGATAAAATCCTCTTTAGACAGAGGCTTATGATAAACTTTCAATTGATGCCCATTTACGAAAAAGGAGGTATGATCTTCATCAATGGTTTTATCTTCACTAAACCATTGTCGTAAATTGTGTCTACTTCATAAGGTCCCAACCATCAAGTGGACAATTTACCCTTGAGATTCTTGAACCTATTGTCATACAGCAAGACCCAATCACCTGGCTGGAAAGATTTCTTCTTGATGTACTTATCATGTCATTTAGTCCTTTGTTCTTGAATGAGTGTAGTCCTCTAAAGAGAATCCTATTTGATTTCATCAAGCTCATTCATGTGGAATATCTTCTATTTTTTAGCTTCATCTAAATCCATCCCCAATTGCACAACAATATTGGAGGTTTTTACTTGAAATTCTATGGGAAGAAACATTTGCTTCCCATACACCAATTCATAAGGTGTATGGCCTATTTTGTTTCTCCAAGTTGTTTTGTAGGCCCATAAGGCCTCGGGAAACCAATCAACCTAGTATTTATGGTGTAACTGAACTATCTTGGTGAGAATAGGCTCTATCAGCTTGTTAGTTGATTCCACTTGTTCATTTGCTTGGGGATGATAAGGTGAATATTTTCAATGTTTAATATGATATTGTTCAGTAATGGATTTGACCAAATTGGAGGTAAATTGGGTTCCTTGATCTATCACTATTTCCCTAGGCACACCAAAATGAGTAAAGATTTATTCAAATATAGAATCAACAACAGGTTGTTCATTTGCAGAATACAAAGATTTAACATCTACCCATTTAGTCACATATATTTGTACAGGCCAGTATGTACCTTCTTCTTTGAGACATAAGGTTAATAGGTCTTACAAAATCCAAATCTTGTTTCTCAAAAGGTTCAATTACTACATGAGCTTGGAGAGGAATATCATCACTTGTAGTTGGTTTCCTCATCCTCTGACAATCGTCATAGCTGGCCACACACTTCTTTGCATCCTTTAAAATAGTTGGCCAATAGTAGCTTGAATGTAGTATTTTGTATGATGTCCTAGTATCATCAAAATGCCCTCCACATGGACCATCATGGAAGGATTTGAATATGTCAGACATCTCATCCTCCCGTACACATTTTCTAATCACCAAATCAGGCCCTGTACGGTATAGACAGTCATCATGCCACATATAATTTGCACTCGGCTGAATAATCCTTTGTTTTTCTCAAGGGGACATATTCTAAGGTAATTTTCCTGTTACAAGATAGTTAGCCACATCTGCATACCAAGGAGTGTAAGTAGAAATAGAAAACACACTTTCATCCAAAAAATTGTCATCCACTGGTGCATTATCACCTGTATGAATAAGTCTAGATAGGAAATTAGCGACGATATTATCTCTTCCAGGTCTGTTAATGATAGTAATATTGAATTCTTGCAATAGTAACAACCATCTAGTAACTCTAGCATTTGTTACATGTTTATTCATTAAAAACCTAATGGTTGAGTTGTCTGTGTGTACAAAAACCTCATACCATGTTATGTAGTGTCTAAATTTATCAATGGCATGGACTACTGATAATAATTCGTTTTCAGCAACAATATAATTTACTTCGGTAGGGGAGAGATTTGTGTTGACAAAGTAGATAGAATAAGGAATTTGGTTTTATCTTTTTCCTATAACGACCCCCAAAGTTGTATCTGACGCATTAGTGCATATATGAAAGGGGAGAGACCAATTTGGTCCTCTTAAAACATGGGCACCTGAAATATTTTTCTTTAAAATTTCAAAAGAAATCTGGCATTGTTCATCCCAATGGAATTCAGCCTCTTTTGCTAACAATTTGAATAGTGGGGCAGCTAAGTTTGTAAAATTTTGAATGAACCTCATACAATATCTAGCATTCCCTAAGAAGATTATAACTTCTTTCTCTGAGCTAGGGATTCTGATTTGAGAAATAATGTCAATTTTGGCAGGGTCTACCCTTATTCTGGTACCGGAAATATGATGGCCCAAGACAATCCCTTCAATGAGCATCATTCTAGATTTTTCATGATTGAGGGAAAGGTTAGTCTCTCTACATATGATCAACACTTTCTCCAAATTGTCCAATGCTTGTTGGAAATCATCCCCATATACTGTGAATTCATCCATATAGACTTCTACACAGTCATGGGTTAAATCAGAAAAAATAACCAGGACAACCCTCTGAAAGGTGACAGGGGAATTACACAAACCAAAGGGAAGAAAACTATAAGCATAATTACTCCATGGGAAAGTAAATTTGGTTTTCTCCTAATATTCAGGGGAAATTTGGATCTGGTTGTACCCACTAAACCCATCTAAGAAAGAAAAGTACCTCTTCCCAAACAAGGTGTCCAAGACCTGGTCTATGAAAGGAAAAGGAAAATAATCTCTATATGTAGCCCTGTTCATCTCTCTAAATTCCACACAAATCCTACATTTTCCATTCTTCTTAGGAACAATAACTAATGGGGATACCCACTTACTATTTAAAATAGGGTAAATAAAATTGACATGTGGAAGTTTTTGGAGCTCTTCTTTCACTATATCTTTTAAGGATGAATTCATTCTTCTTTGGGTCTGCCTAAAAGGTCTAATTTGATCATTGCTATAAATATGGTGTATAAAAGTATCTAGGTGAATTATTTTCATGTCAGAGTAATCCCATGCAAAAGCATCGGACTGTCCTTGAATCATTTGGATCATTTTTTGTTGTCGATCTGATTTCAAGCTAGAATTGATATATAGAGATTTTACAGGACTGATTTCAACAATCTGAACAACCAAATCTTCTCTTTCATTTATTAATTATATAGTGAACAATGTAGAAGTGGTGGGATTCAATACCTCCTAAAATTCAGGACTGAAGATATGGGTATATTATGGAAAATATTGAGGATATTCAATGCATTTTGTATTAGCTGAAAATAGGCTTATCAGTTTGTACTTGAACTCCCTTTTCTTGCTCAAGTGTTAACAAGAGTTGAGCACAACTCTCCTCCCCATAGGGATTCTCCTAGCATAAAGGAACTTCAATGGTTGGTTGGGCAGGAGGAAAGAGAATACATTTCTGACTGTGGGTCCCACTAGAAATTTTCATCTCCCCAGACTGAAAACTAATAAATGCATCAACAATGACCAACCAAGGTTGACCAAGAACAACTAGATGTCCAGATTTGGAGTATTTTGAATGAATTACCAAGAAGTCCACAGGATACTCCCAAGAGGCTAAGCTGGTTGTTACATCATATAAACTTCCTGCTGAGCTAATTATGATTGATTTGTTTGCCAATTCTAGTAGGGTTTGTGTTGGCCTCAAGTGATTTAGTTGCAGCGTTCGCATGGTGTCAATTGTGATAACATTTATTGTTTCTCCTAGATCAATAAGTGTATTTGACAAAGAAATACCATTAATTTCTATAGTCACCACTAGATTTCTTGGATCATTATATTTAGATGGAATTTCTTATATAAATTATGGCAGTTTTCCAACCACCTGTATAATAAGAGGTTCCTTTGTCTTCCTCCTAGGATTTTTAATGCAAAGATCCATTATAATTTTGGAATAGATAGGAATATATTTGATGGCTTGAAGTAGGGTAATATTTACACATATATTCCTTAGTTCAGCTTCTAAATCATGTCCTAGAGGGACCTCAGGTTTCTTCACAAGTAACCTTTCTGGATAAGGTGGAGGATTAGTTTTCTGGGGTATTTTTGATGGTTGAGGAATGTGAGCATGGATTTAATCTTGTACATGGGTGTCTTCTTCTTCATCTGGTTGATTATCAATTTGTTCTTATTCTTGGATAACCACTTTAGAGTTTGGTTTATTTAATACCTTCCTAGATCTTAGTTGAATTTCATTTAGTGAAGTAGGAGTTATTACATAAGTTGGGAAAGTTTGTACTTCAATATTATGTACTTGTTGTGTAGGTCTATTGTTCGGATTAGGGATGGGTTGTGCAGGAATAGGGGTAGGCCGAGGGGGTTTTGGATTAGGTGTAGCTTTCATTTATTTTTTTTGGTTTGGGTTCAAAGGCAATGTAAGTTGTTGGTGTAGCTGAGAAGGTGGAGGTAGAGCAGGTGGATTAAATCCAAGTAACAACTGAGAGATATTGGAAGGATATTGTGGTAGGGAGGAAAGGTTGGTGGTTGAAAAGGAACATTCTCATATGCATCCCCCCTCCATCCTTGTTTCTAAGGTTGGAATTATGGTTGTGTCCATTGATAGTAAGGCATTTGAGGAATCCATTGTTGTTGTGAGTATTGTGTGGTAGGGTCGAAAAACATATTAGGATTTTGTTGTCTCCATGCTCTCTTAGGGGGATATGATGTTTCCTGAGGTTCCCCTCCTCCATTAAAAATGTCTTGTATTCCAAGTAAGGAAGGGTACTCATTGGTAGGGTGGTCCTCTGTACATATCCCACAAATTTCAATGACATTAAAAGGACATTATTTTTCGGTATTCATTTTCCTACACCGAGGACAAAAAATTGCTAAAGTGGCATTTTCTTCTTCTTCTTTCCTTTTGATTTTCATGGTGTCTAACTGGGTGTTGATTGTTTTTAGGATGTATTTTTTGAATTTTTCTAGGATATTCCATAGTTCTATACTTGTAACACCTCCTGGAGTAGGTTTAGTAATTCTGCTTATAGGATCCCTCACACTTTTCCCTCTTTTGGCTTGGCTGTGAGAGTACCTTTTACAATACTCTGCAATGTATGCAAATGGATTTTGATATACTTCCACAGAACTCATGAGGTTCAGTACCTCAATAAATTCATCCATTATACCCTTCATGAAGATGATCCTAACTGTGGTTGTGTCTAAGGCGAATTGTTTTTTCTTTTGATAATTGTAGAGAAACCTTTCTAGGTAATCTTCCAGACTCTCCTCCTTAGACTATTGCACTTTAAATATATCATTCCTAGCATCTCTAGGTCTGCACTAATCCTGATATTTCTAAAGGGAAGTTTCTTTCATACCATCCCAAGATAAGATATCATGTTCTCCTAGACTCATAAACCACCTTAATGTTGAGTCTTTAAGTGTAGCTGGAAATAGTTTTAATTTTTGTGCACTATCAGTATAATTGTAACTTGTACATAGTATATCAAATTCAAAAAAAAAAAATGAATCAGGATCTTTTGTTGACATTCCATGGAAGTGAGGTAGTGATGACAGTGGAATATTGTTCATGGAAATATTTCCCTTGAAACATACCCCCTGAAACCATCCAGATGGAAAAGATATGTTGACGATACCAACTTCAAGTGGACTCATGGCAAAGAAGAACTAGACATTCCCTTGAAACATACCCCATGAAACCATCTAGATGGAAAAGGTATGTTGACGATACCAACATCAATTGGTCTCATGGAAAAGAAGAACTAGACAGATTCTTTGAGCACCTCAATGGAATTTCTGAGAACATCAAATTCACCATGGAACTAGAAGATAACAATAGCATACCCTTCCTAGACGTACTTATGACTAGGAAACAGGATGGCACACTTGGGCACAATATTTTTAGGAAGAAAACTCACACAGACAGCTACCTTCATGCAGAATCCCACCACCACCTCTCTCAAAAGATGGGGGTTATCAACACTATGGCCATAAGGGCGGCAAGAATTTCCAACAAGGAACATCTTAATGCCCTTGAAACATACCCCCTGAAACCATCCAGATGGAAAAGGTATGTTGACGATACCAACGTCAAGTGGCCTCATGGAAAAGAAGAACTAGACAGATTCTTTGAGCACCTCAATGGAATTTATGAGAACATAAAATTCACCATGGAACTAGAAGATAACAATAGCATACCCTTCTTAGACGTACTTATGACTAGGAAACAGGATGGCACACTTGGGCACAAGGTTTTCAGGAAGAAAACTCACACAGAAAGCTACCTTCATGCTAAATCCCACCACCACCCCTCTCAAAAGATGGGGGTTCTCAACACCATGGCCATAAGGGCGGAAAGAATTTCTAACAAGGAACATCTTAAAGAATAAATAGACCACTTAACTAAGGTATTCAAGAACATTGGATATAGAGATAGAGACATCAAAAAACAAATAGATAAGAATGAAAGAAGGACTCGTACATAGAATGATCAAACCTCCAACATTAAAGCCTTCCTTCCTTACATTCGGGGTGTCACAGACAAGATTGCCAAGGTATTAAAAAGAAAAGAAATTATGACCTCCTTCGAACCCCTAATTACTATCAGACAAATAATGAAGTCTGTAAAGGACCCTATAGACCACCGACAAGAGAAAGGCATCTACAAGGTCTCATGTTCATGTGGGAAATGTTACATTGGTGAAACTGGACGATCATTCTAGGTAAGGATTAAGGAACACGAAGCGGATATTAGAAATGAACGCACTCACACTTCCACCTTATCAGAACACTCCCTCAAAACCAAACATCATGTTTGCCTTGAGGATACCAATATACTAGCAAAAGAGGATCACTACTACAAAAGACACTTAAGAGAAGCTCTAGATATAATCAGGCACCCCAAAAACATGAACAGAGACGGTGGCCTGGAGGTAAGTAGCTTTTGGCACCCATTAATCAACAAAATAAGGGACCATCATGGAACAAATAAGGTATGACACCGACCTTTTCCTTTCCTTTCCCTGCTTGTTTCAGTTTAATTTGAATAGGTTCTTAGGTTTAGAGGTCTAACTGTACTAGTCTCATTACTACTATAAAAATTCTAATTTAAAAACTTGTCACTATATATTTTATTAATTAAAGCCTCCATAAATACCCTACAACTTATATTAAAACACTATCAATTCAAATAATAAGTTATGATTAAAAGCTAATTGCTTAAAAACCCTAAATGACTAAAAATCTAGATTTATATACTTATTTACACACTATTATCAATATTTACACCTAGTTATAATATCCACTCTTAGGTAATAATTATTAATTATTGACTTATTAATTTAACTGACTTTCAATAATCACAAATAACCCTACTACATATATATTAACACTTTTAAATAATTAATTATGAGAAAAACCTAATTACCTAAAAATCGTTATGACTAATACCTAAAAATAAAAATAATAAATAAATAACCTCCTAATTCCGAAATTAGGATAGCCGACTTAATTAGTAATTTTTAAATTAAAAAACGTCTTGTATCTAAAGTATTAATTGACGACGATCAGTTAGATTTCATTCGACGATTAGTCCTTATGATGAATCTTGATTCGGATTTGAAACGTCGATGACGAAATGACACCAACTGTGGATTATTCGAACAACACATGCGAAACTCCTCACCACAGAAACTTGAAAACAACAATCTCTGGTAATGTCTAATATTGGGAATCTAAATGTCTCAGTTTCATTATTTTCATTCCCTTCCTCATCTGCCATACTTCTGAACAAAACATTATAGGTTGCAGGTGATGTTTCTCCACTAAGTGCTAGTTCAACCACCGGATTGGTTGAGATATCCAATTGTTCCAATACTTTGTGTGCTGCTCCAATGGAAAATTCAGCCTCTTCTACCACTTACTCTATCTCTTTTCCAACTCCTCCTTCTGATTGGGTCGCTAGAGCTCCCCTCATTGTTTTTTGTGATATGTTTTCAATCTGCACAATAGCTTCATATTCAGGGCCTTTGGATGTACTTTCAATTGTTGCCTTTGAACTTTGTCCTATGAGAATTTATCCTGCACATAAATTAGCTAAATTAGTGTGGGGGGGGTTTATTGATTTTTTTGTAACTTTGGGGGGTTTTTTTTAATTTTTTGTAACTTTGGATGCAATAAATCTACCTTTACTATCCCTATGTCTATGCATAAAAAGAAGAAGATCTAATACTATCACACACAAACTTTAACTACTGAAGGTAAGAGGACAACCTAACTTTGGATAAACCCTCATGTATTACCGTCTTCTCTCCACCCTTAGGTCGTCCTTAAAACCAATCCAAAACCATAAAATAAATCTAATTGAAATACTAACTATCATTGTTTACAACTCCCCGACAACGACGCCAAAATGTTGGTACAATTATATGTTCAATATATTGAAATAATTTAATATGTCAATCTAGTTTCGTAATCAATAGAGTTGATGCACTATATATGTTGATAACAGATAAGTTCCTATGTCTGATGAGTATATCTTATATAAGAAACACTCCAAAATAAATACTATTTTTCACAATCTTCAAACAACACTCTCCACACAGTTTAAAAACCAGAAAGAAAAACTCATAAAAAAAATCCCAACAAGCATGTGATCTAAAGCTCTTTCTCAGGTGATGAATATGTTCATTTACAGGCTCGTGAAAGGGAAAGATGAACTTTGACTTTGTTTCCTGTAGAAACTAATCTACCAACAATCTATAATTACCACTCTGCACATTCTTAAAAGAAATATCAGTCAATCCTAGAAGAAATATTAGGTGTAGTAAGATACTCCATTATAGGTGCATGTAGGGTGAGAGATGGAGATCTTGACTGTGCATGTATTTGCAAGATGTAACCTAATCAGTTCTGGAAGAAACTCTAGGTGTAGTGAGATACTCCATTATAGGTTCATGTAGGGTGAGAGATGGAGATATTACTTGTCCTTAGATTTTCACAATGGAAACACATATTAAAGCATTCATTCTAGAAAATGATTGTCTACACACATACTCACAAGAATAACAAGTACTTATTCAGAGATCTATATTGCACTCAGAAATCTATATTGCATTCAAAAATATCACTCACTCAGAATTACCACACATTTATATTGCATGCTATCAAGTGTCTTACTAAAACATAACATAAATAAAGTTAGATGATATGATCGAAACACATAATTATTCGATCCACGCACAAACCAAAATTATATTCACAAATAAATACAAGGAAGCTTACCTTGGTTGGGTCGTTGGGCCCCTTTCGTACCAACAAGATATCTTTAAATGAAACTTACAGAAGGAAATATTTGATCACACACAAAGATTCCATGAACTGCAAGTTATATCATTACTTCATAAATATGTGTACAATCAACAATCTTCAAGAATAAAATCAACAACATAACAATGCTTAACTATGTCTATGTATATCCATCATCTACAAGGCTCTCTCTTTTAAAGAGAAACAACTGTTACAATCAAAATCTAGAGATAACATCAAATGACTACACAAATATTACAATTGGTTGATGTAACGTTTTTCAAGGGAACGACTTCATACTCATGACACTAAGTGAATGAGAATCAAGTGTATCATGGTATTCAATGAAAAAAGGATGTTCGAGCCAACAAACTCCTTGGACCCATAGAGAAAAAAATATTTCAAACACCCAAGCCTGCAGTTGTGAAACTAGCACTAGATGCGCACAAATGGAATGGGAAGATTAGTATTGGAGGCACGCAGTCAAATATGTATTGGTACAGGACTAGCATAGAAATAGGTATTGGATGAGCATAAAAATAGGTACTTGATGAACACAATATTGGTACCGGACGGACGCATAAATAGTTACCAGACGAATTGAATACCATATGAATGTCGAAACAGGTACCAGATGAGTAGGAGTTGTGTCATAAGGCCTGCTTGGATCAATCAAAGTAATTAGAGAGAATTTAACATCAATTTTTCCATTCCAATTATTAAGAAATCTCATAAATCATGATTTAAACATAAGTTACCTTATATATACACAAGAATGGCTAAAAGACACGTCTTTGAAGAAAATAGGCAAACAGTGCATATGTCTGAGGCAAAGTTGGTCAAGATATAGGACAAGATAAGGTAATTGGAGGCATCAAAAAGGAGACCCAACACTTTCTATGTAGAATCTTAGTAGAAAAACTAATGTAAGTTAAGAATTTGTAGCCATCACATATAGTGCACGACATCTCACAAGTACATTTGAAACCTTGGTTGATAAGATTAAATGCACAAGTGTTCCTAGTCCAATAGAAAACATATAGAAACACTATTATTTTTGGCGCCATTGCCAGGGAGGTGTTAAGGGCACAATATTATTTCTTGTATTGGTTATAGATGACACATGGTATCAAGATATACAAAGATGATTTCAAATACATTCCCTAAGATATCTCATACACAGTGTTTTTCATTTAATTTAGGTCATAAAGTTGCATGAGTTAAAATTCGAAGGTTTTTTTTGTGGTACAGTAAGAGCCACTCAAAATACTAATATCTTTTGCAGTAAGTTTGGTGAGAGGAAGGAAGCATTGGTGAATGAAGACTCCACTAGAAAAAGAGCCAAGGGAGAAGCATCCAAGCTTGTGTCTACATTGATTAACAGGTATGTGGGCAATCCCTATTATTTCCATCACTAATATGTAGCATTTTGGGTTGATTGATTTCTTAGTTTCATTGTATTATCATCTTATTCCACCCATGTTCAGTCCCTCCTACATGTTTCCTTTACTTTTTATTTTCTTCATTCTCACTTGTAACACCTCGATTTTAATCCCTATGAAATATAATGTATTATGTAAATGCGACATTAGGCAGGTGAGCTAATAAAGTTGAAAAGGGGTCAGAGTGCCTAGGAAATGTAATACTTATATATATGCATTAATAAAACAAATACATTGATGGCTGCAAGATGGATAAGGACAAGAGATATGGGGCTATGATTCCACGAGAGGGGGATAAAGAGGCTAAGTCTTTTTATTATATTTTATTTACCCATTTTGGTTTTAATTGGGAAAAGTGGTTATATGATCTTCTTGGGGGGAAGGCCATGTGAGATTCTTGGGAGGAAGGCCATGTGGTCATTATATTCTTTGATACCCTCCTTTTCAGAGTTGTGAAACTTCATCAATATTTTTAACTTCGAGTGTTAAGGTATCGAAAGAGAATATTCTTCGATACCCTCTGGTCAGAGCGGTGAAGATTACCTAATATTTTGAACTCCAAGTAATAAGGTATTGAAAGGGAATATTCTATGATACCCTCTGGTCAGAGTGACGAATATTACCTAATCTTTTGAACTCCGAGTGATAAAGTATTGAAAGAGAATATTCTTTGATACCCTCCTTTTCAGAGCAGTGAAACTTCCTTGAATTTCTGAAATCCAAGTTATAATTTATAACGATATCGAAAGAGAATATTATTTGATACCCTCTAGTCGAAGTGGCGACACTTACCTAATATTTTGAACTCTGAGAGATAAGTTCTTATGGTATCGAGAAGAGAATATTCTTCGATACCCTATTTTCAGAGTCCTTGTTGAGATCGATTCTTCAACACTTCAAATGGGAACCTCCGACAGACAGTCCAAATATATTCCAATTTTAATATCAACGGTGCAGATTGCCCCATAGGAAAAACTGCTCCATAGTGGTTTAAAAAAAACAAAAAAAAAAAAGTTTGGAGCCAGTTTTGTATTTTGTCCATAAATGGAGAATATTAAGTCATATTTGAATGAAACTTATGGGTTAATTCCGTAGAGATTAGCTCTACAAAAATGATAGAAAGGGTCATTGTTCATTTCTGCTTGGATTTGTCAAAAATTGTGAAATAGTGGTTTTTAAAGATCTAGGTCCATATCATTGGCAGAGGTCTAGATTAAGAGAAAATTCATTGATGGTGTCCATAAAGAAGACAAAGAAATAACCCAAGAAAAAAATGAATAAATCCTAAGGGGATTGAAATGGGAATGCTGAAATAGGCCAAAATCTACTATTTTGGGCCACTTTTTTGGGAATTTTTAGATTTTTTGTTAGGTAGATAGAGAGGTAGTAGTGGGGGCCCAAAGGGCCCATAGTGATAATAATGGAAACCATTCAATGTAAGTTGGACTAGATCCACTATATTATTAAATAAGACCCACTATGGTAGTTAGATATAATAAATGGGTAGTTATATATAATAAATGTAAGAGGACTTCTTAGAAGGTTCTACTTCTAGAAGATTCCTCCTCTAGAATGTTCTTAGGTGATGGTAGCACTATATAAAGAGGTTCAAGCAATGTAATGGGATATGAAGAGAATTATTGTATTTGGAGCGGTAGCTCAATATGAGGATGCCCCCTCAAAGAGGCAAGTGAATAGGAGAGGATCATTTCCATAATAGGATCCATTGTACGGTGTTGCCCTGCCTCAAGGGTTTGGAAAAGTGTGGTTTCTTCTATATTGTTATGTGGATCTATTGTGTATTTATTATTTGTGGTGATTATATTTGTAGATCTATTCGGGTACTTAGCAAGTGGTATTAGAGCACTTTCCTTGGCAGACATTGTGGGCAAATACTTTTTATTTTTGCAGATTTCCTCTTACATTTATTATATATAACTACCCATTTATTATGTCTAACTACCATAGTGGGTCTTATTTAATAATATAGTGGACCTAGTCCACTTTACATTGAATGGTCTCCACTATTATCACTATGAGCCCTCTAGGCCCCCACTACTACCTCTCTAGCTACCTAACATTCATACTTGCTTAAATACACAATCTAAACAAGAATAAAGAGATACAGTATAACCATTAAGCAAACATACACATCCTTGGGTCATTCACAGTATATCCCATTTCATTACATAATTACAGCTCAATTTCACAGGGTATGAGAATACTTATATATTACAAGTTGCATCCAACTAACTGATTGTGGGTGTGTGCCTTTCCACCCAACCATAGGCTCAGAGGCATTCATTCTTAGCACTCTGGCCACCCCTGTGCCAAGCCATGATATCACTAGGGAGTTTACGACATCTCTCATAGAGACTCTCTATGTCTTAGCAGCCCTGCGAGGTTTATCAGATGCTTCATCGGCATCAAGCTCGTGTTCAGTCCCTCAAGTCGTTTTCTCTACACTTCCTTTCGGTTCACGCATCACCCTTACGAGCTTGCGCTCTCCTCACATCTCTTGTTGTGTCTTTGAATGTATCTTACCTTCCCTCCTCTAGAAGGTTTCCGACCTGTCTTGTTCCTTCTATCAGAAGGAAGCTCGAGTCTGCAAGTCTCTGTGGTACTTTGAACTGACATCCCACAGCTATACCATGCTTCCATTCATGGGGGTGGTTGATAATTCAACCACTGGTCCTTTCTTCATTAACTGATTTCTTTCCTCTAGAGATATCATGGCTCGTACTTCAAGGCTTCACCCCCCCAACAATCAGTTGTGGGCAGTTTAACAATAATACATTTACATTATCCACATGCCTTAGCATGGTAATCCTATTTTATGATTAATTACAAGTTGGGGGAAACAAGGTGTTACATTAAGCCTGTATAAAGCTTCCTTCAATCTGCAAACATGAGACTCATCATGTATCTTTGTGGTTTCTCTATGTACACTTATTTTGCGCTACTGGAGAAAGTATCTCGACATAATCTTCTCCCTCTTACTGGGAGAAACCTCTAGCCACAAATCTTTCTTTGTACTTCTCTATGCTGCCATTTGTAGCATGCTTGATCTTGTAGATCAACTTGGAAGTCACCACTGAATTCCCTTTTGGTCTCGAAACCAAGGAAAAATCCATATCTCAGTCCTTCTGGCTGACTTCCTCCTCTGTCACTATAGAAAAATATACTAAAACAAGGAAATCCTCCCATGAGGTCTCATATCTCCTTGAAGCCTTTGAAGCTTCGATCTAGCCTCCTCAACTCATGGCACAAGTATGTCAGTCCTGGAAGACGTCTCTCTCTCCCATATGAATCTGAGGAGGAATACTTTATGAATGAAATTATTTAATACACTGACTCCCTCTGAGATTAGGATCACTATGAGTCTGTGTGCTCCCTCTAAAGCTTGACTCCCTATGATTCTATATAATCTCTAGAATCATATTATCCCTCTGCATGTGTTGACCTCCTCTAAAGTATAATCTCCTATGGACTGTCCTAAGGAGGCTTCTCCTCCCTACTGGATCTTGAGGGATGACTCCCTCTAAAATATAGCTCCTTATGAGTTGGTATTTGGTGGGGTCGTCTGCCTCACCACTAGTGGAGACATCTTCTCCTCCTCATGATATGGCTCATCAATTCCATATATCTACATCCCCTTTGCACCCTGCAAAGTATCAGAGGGCCATGTTGGTCTCTTCCTGGTCACTGCAACGATTATGGGTAGATCCTTCTGGCTTTACTAACTCTTCCTAATAATATGAAGAGTAATCAACTAAACAAGAGGGATATGTACGATCATTTTCGAATCCTTATGCTCCTTACAATCGATCTCCATATGAGATACTATGTATCTGCAAAAGTATCATTCTTGCCAGAAGGTTCTAACTTTGTCCTCTTCTCCTTCGTTACATGGGTGTGTACGGTCGTGTACACAACTCTATGTCTAGATAGTCTGATCTGTGTCTCAGCTAGAGACCATCAAATATGTTGCCTCCTGCAACCTTCATTATAGCTCCCTCTCAGAGCTATCACTTGTGACCTGCGACCTGCCTGGAGCAAGAGTCAAAACAAAATACAATAATAGGAAGAAAAAAAAATCAACACTCTTCCAGTGTTGTGACCAATCCTTCTTCCATGGTAACCTGCCTAGAACAAGAAACAAAACACAACATCTCCTAGAAGAGATCAATTTCATTTTGCAAACAAGTGCATCATTAATACTGGACAATGAGCATTTACTGATATGAAAATCATACCAATAATATTCAAGTGTTGCTAAACATTTGATAGCAATAGCAGTAATAGGACTCTAAAGATTGTTAATCTAGTTACAACACTTAAATTGTAGCAATATAAAATATCAAACCTGATATGAAAACCTGGAGTCTAGTTGTTGCATGCACTAGATCTAAGATCCCTTTGGATCTACTGTCACTGCTTGGATAAATGTCATTTTTCCAAGTGTATGTCTCCTATAAACATCCTCATCTTATATACAAGTACACCATCCAGCTTTTTCTTCTAATCTGACACATACATCAACAACAAGAAGTTAGAAATTTGAATCAGAAGGTTCAATGTCCAGGAAAATGTTAACAAGCCTAAAAACCCTAAAAATTCAATTTGGACGGAAAGTCAATCTAAGAAGTGCAATATATGCGCTAGAGTAGGGCGATTTGATCAGTGGTGGAGTTTGTCCCAATCGACTTTATAACAAGTGTTCAACAAGCTTGACAAAGAACATTGTGCAGTGGCAAACTGCATGTGCAACAACAAATCTCAGTAATGTGGCAAATCTTACAATCTTCCTTCTAGCGATTAGACTGTTCTAAAGGAAACTTGCTATGATACCATGTTAGATTTCATTAGTTTCATTAACATTAGATTTAATATAGCATTTTTATCTTCTTTTAACATTCAATAATCATATACTAAAATATATAAGAAGGAGATAAACAAGCACAAGAGGACACAAAGATTTATCCTGGGAAAACCCCAAATGGGGAAAAAACCCAACCAACTTTTCTTAGAGAGAATCTTTCCAATATTCCAATACAACCATGAACACGCTCTATTCACAAGAGTAAACCAACACTGAAGAAACCCTGATAACAAATACTTATCTTCTTCTTGTCAAACCCTAGAGAGGGTAGACAACTGAGCAGCACCATAGAACGAGCACCAAGATAGCACATCATAGAGTTGGCACCAAGATAGGCGCATCACTAGAACTGGCACCACAACGTGGGTGCCACTAATAAATGTTAACTGCAAATGTTACTACTAATGCAACTGCTACTGTAACTGCAAATGAAACTGCAGCTGCTACTGCTACTGCTACTTTAACTGCAACTGCCACTGCTACTACAACTACTATTACAATTGGCACAAAGCAACTCAGAAGCACCACACAAACTTAGTGCAACTCTTCCAGAGGTAGCGCACAAGAGAGATCACCAAGAACAACCAAAAATATCCTTCCCCAAATAGGGCGCACTTTCCAAGAGAACCAGAAACTAGAAATAATGAAACTGCAACTATAGTGTGCACTGCAGAAAGGAGAACTATGTGGTTGTGCAAATGAACTAACCCATATTTATATTTATACTAATCTGGGTGTTTGTATGGGGCCATATTCTTATTCTAGGTCTTCAAATTTACTCTATTAATTCTATTGGTCGACTTCTTTTTCTAGAAATTATATTTCCACTTTATTATTACTTCATGTGGGTGGACTTCTCTTTTGCGGTCTTTTATTTCATTTTTTTTTTTTCTGAGTGTTCTTCAACTTTTCAATGATCTTCCTTTGATTTCTTGAAATATTCTTCTTCTCTAAGAAAAGTTGTCTATGAAGAAAATACATCCCACAGCTACCAAAACATCAACACAAGTAATATTTGTGTTGTGTCTTCCTTAGCAAGGAGAAAGTAAGTGCAATTAGCATGCGACTTGTTCAAACACGAAGATGTCTGTGCTAACATGCAAACCCATGACTCTACTAAGTAATAGATTATTTTTCCTTGAGAATCGCAATTAATACTTAATCGGCTTTTGAGGCTACGCTCTATCTAATTTTGTGTTGACAGACTTGCCGTCTCGATAATACGGACTTTGTTAAGAAATCGCACGGAGGACAAATTTGTGGCGGCTATATAATTCTTGGAATTCCGGCACGTTTTAAGCGCGCAATTATGTAATTCTTGGATGTGTTTTAAGTGCAATTATTCTATTCTTTCTTAGGCTAACGAAGTAGTATTTAACTCCACAGATTTATACATTTATTTCAATAATCCGCATAGCAATTACCAAAAGAATGCAACTATGTAAAGTGAGTGTTGTTGCTAGAATGTCAAGCGAAAGTTTAAGATTTCTTTCACGCCACAACAAACTAGGATTATTTTCCAATCGCTTTGTTTAATCATAATACACAACGGCTTCACGGAATTATAGGTTGTGATACTAATCGATGGTGATAGTCCTCTTATAATATTTGGTATTTACTGTGATGCCCCGATAATTTTCCTCCTACATTTATAATTAGTTGTGTTGCTATGTGGCGTCAAATTGATATTTGGCAATTGAATACTTTCTTCAAAAAAATTCCTGATTCTTTTTTTCTTTCTGGTTTGTTTTTCTTTTTCAACAGATTTCGATATAAAATGGTCAAAGGACAGTTGGTGGTCAAGGACAAGATTAGAGAAACTCTGAAAAACTATAGTTGTGGCCAAAAGTCAATAAATATGTTGTTAAGGACAACGAAAATTGACCAAAGGTCTCGTAGTCAAAGGCAAGGATAAGAGTTGTTTTAATACCAAAGGTCTCGTAGTCTGATTCAAACTACACATCCAAAATATTTGGAACAGTGCAAAGAAATTCATCTAAATAAATAATAATTGAATAAGGATATATGAATATGATATATGAGATGATTACAATGAGAATGAAGATCGTATATATACCCGGGAGAATGAGGACTGTATATATCCCCACGCAGGGGTGCCCTTTCGTAAGAGACATGACCTTTCATTAAGAAGGTGTCCCTTCATTACATATTGTTATTGATTATTAATTAGTGTTAATATATATGTGTGTGTGTGTGTGTGTGTGTGTGTGTGTTGGAGATTGGGGGTCTACGGCTAGGGTTTCCCTGGCAGTCAACCCCTTGCACTCTCCCCTGTTGGCTGAGTGCGATTATTCATGCGGCCTCCTTCGCACGGAAGACTCCTTCTCCTTGGAGATACTCTCTTTTTTTTCATGTCTTCCTCATGGATTTTCCATGTGAGGCAATCCCTTCTCCCCTATCGTTTGTTATTCATGTGCGGTTCAGGCTCTCTCTAGATTGACGGCGGCGATTAGTGGCTTCTTGCAACAGCACTCCTGGGGATGTTGCGTCTTCTCCTCGAGCCTTCCGCTTGTTCAGAGCTTATGCTCGGATCCATCCACCCATCGAGTGGTGTTGCAGTCACAATGCCCGCTTTTTCCTTTTCGGATTGCAGTGTGCTTGTGGGTGCATCTCTAGGAGCATCATTGGGGTCTCTTCTCTCGGATATGTTGTTTCCTGGAGTGGTTGGCGGTTCAACCTTCGTGGGTGTGGATCTGGTATTAAGTCCTGGTGTGGGTGCTTCCGCTTTTATCTGCTCCGGGGTTGCAGTTCCTCTCTCGGGTTTCTTTGGTTGTTCAGGGTTTGATGTATGCTCAGATCCACCCTTTTGGCGGCTATTGATGTCTCCTTTCCTCTACTTGACTTGGGTTGTGCCAGATCTTTGAGGTCCTGTCTTGGGCGTGCCGTGTTGCAGCGCGGCACTTTGAGGTCTTGTTGAGAGGGCGTGTAGTTTCTGGTCACTTGTTGGTCGAGGTCTCCATCAATGTTCCTGCTTTCTGGTCCTGTTGATCTGAGGATTTCATACCTCTCTAACCTGGTCCTTTTGATCTCCTAGGTCTATTGGGATTGCATTTTTGGGGCTTCCTGTCACGAGATCTCTAGTCTGGGGTTTTTACCGACCCAATTTGGGGTTCATTTCTAGTTCTTGCTTATTCTTTTTCTTTATGGCATCTCAGCCATATATTTTTCCCCTTGAGATCTTTCTACCCATGCTTGGGTCATGCTATATGCACCTACAGAATGTGTTAAATGCACCTACATAATGTAACTTGGTTATCTCCGGATGAATAGAAATACGTTTTTTTTCCGAGGAAAATATATATATATATATATATATATATATATATATATATATATATATATATTACACCAAGCTCCAGCTGCATGGTATGAACTACCATTCTCCCACACTAAATGTTCTTACAACATCACCAACATCCATTTCCCCATGTCCTACAAAAGGGATAGGACTTAAAGTAACATTAGCTGCGAACATGCATTGAACCCCAACCAAACAGATTTGAACTTGGGCCTCGCCCAATTAATCCTGGTTAGTTACCAATTCCCATAAATCTAAATAATAATAAAAAAACCATTGAAACCCCTAACATGCACTAGAAAGAATAATGAGGTATGCTCTTAGTTGCACTTGAGACATGTAGCATCAACACATAATTAATTCCCATTTCCCAATGCATTACACTTATCTAAATTTCATTCTTTTACCATGATTCCTATGACTAGTACCCTAAGAAATTAGTGGTGGTTGTCTTGCCACAATGATACTAAACAAAGCAGATTATGACAACAAAATGAATGAGCATTTCTCGAGTGGCAGCTACAAAAAAGTTAAATGGAGATCCAACCAATAGAATTATGAAAGAAGTATCCTCGACAATTAAGAACGCTTCACTTGACATGGATACTAAAGAGAAACTTCTTCCTAAGAATCCTATTATGTCGAGAATCTATGGATTTCCAAAAGTACATAAAGAAAATATGCTTCTAAGACCAATAGTCAACACTATTGACTCACCCACTTACAAACTAGCCAAGTTCCTTGCTAACAAACTTAAAATCTTGGTGCGACGGACACAATCCTTTGTCAAAAGCTCCACACATTTTATTGAAGACATTAAAGATATAAGGTTGGATGAGGAGGATATTCTTCTAAGTTTTGATGTGGTTTCTCTTTTTACAAAAATTATGATAGATGATGCAATAAAAACCATAAGCGAAATCATTGATGAGGACACAACCAAACTAGTGAAAGTTAGTTTGAAATCTACATACTTTAGCTTTCAAGGAAGTATTTATGAACAAATTGAAGGTGTGGCAATGGGCTCTTTGTTGTCTCCGGTAATTGCTAATCTGTATCTGGAGAAATTTGACAAGCAAGCTATCGATTCCTACCTTAAAAAGCCCAAAATTTGGAGAAGATATGTTGGTGATATTCACGTAATTTGACCACATGGAAAAGATAGTTTAACATGATTCTTTGAACATCTAAATAACCAATTTGAAAGCATAAAGTTCACAATGGTACTTGAAGAAAATAAAAGCATACATTTCCTAGATGTCCTAATATCCAAAAAGGAAAATGGATATTTATCACATCAAGTCTATCGGAAAAATATTCATACGGATCGTTACTTCCATGCTAACTCTCATCACCACCTAGCTCAAAAATGTGGAATCATCAATACCCTGATCAATCGAACTTTCTTAATATCGGACAAGGAACACATTGAGCAAGAACTAAAGCACCTAGAAAATGTATTCAAAACAAATGGGTATAAAAAGAAAAAATTCGATAGGGTTGTTATAAGAACAAAGAGGAGACCTAATACCAGAAGTAAATTCGATAGGGTTGTTATAAGAACAAAGAGGAGACCTAATACCAGAAGTATTGATGAAAACAAGGGAGGGAAATCTATTAGCATTCCTTACATAAAAGGTATAACTAATAAGATTGCAAAGATTCTGAAGAAGGGAAACATTAAGGTATTTTTCTCACCCCCTAACACAATAAAGAATTTATTGGATCACGTGAAAGATACTAGTGATCCAAAAAAGTAATTAGGTGTATATTCAATACCTTTCTCTTGTGGTAAACAATACATCGAAGAAACCGAGAGATAAGTTATAATAAGACTAGGTGAACATTGCCCAGAATTGAGGCACAACAGAATTAAAAAATCAACCTTGGTTGAACACTCCCACAATACGAGTCAACATATATGTGTAGAATATACAAAGATCATTGCAAGAATGGATCACTATGGAAAAAGAAATATACGAGAGAGCATGGAAATTGAATTAAATGAGAACATTTTGAATAGAGACGAAGGCCTAAAGCTAAGCAAAACGTGGAAACATGCCCTTCAAAAGCTAAAATAAATAATAAAAACCCTGGTCACTATATGGTCCACTGACACTTTTAGATAAGGGTTGTTATTATTAATATTTTACAATAAACAAACCATTCATTTGAGCTAAAAATACCCCTGAGGATGATCCCTACTCTGGAATTGAAACGTCAAGTAGTTTCTTATAAACCAACGTAGTCTCCTTATAAACATTAATAAGATATGTATACAATATCAACACATTACTCAAGTGGGATCATATAATTAGCATCCATTATCCATAACAAGTATAAGTATAAAGTGAAGGGCATTATCCAAACATTTTTTAACTCCATTTTTTGTGATCAAACTAAAGAATGAATGTTTATTCACTATGGATCTTCCATCTATGACTTCCAACTCCTTTCAATACATTAGGACTTGCACTAAGTATTTAAGAAAACTACTACCTAATTCACCATCCATTTATATCATGACAACTTCACAAACTGAACCAACTCCCCTACCCATTATAACCCAGTAGCACCTCTACTTTGTTTTTGAAATGTGATAATCCACTTTCAATACAAACCACAGACACAACCAAATTTGGATAGTGTTTCTTAGACACACATGTGATAGGTATACTAGTTCCAGCCAAATCACTAGTTTAATGTTTCTCGGAATTACCTCTACTTTGTTTTTGAATTGTGATAATCCACTTTCAATACAAACCACAGACACAACCAAATTTGGATAGTGTTTCTTAGACACGCATGTGATAGGTATACTAGTTCCACCCAAATCACTAGTTTAATGTTTCTTGGAATTTGGTTAAAAACATGAGCAACAAACACTTTTGTAATAATCCCATATTTTCGAGGAACCAATATCCTCTAATTAATACATTCTCTATCTAATTTGTTTTAAATCTCTATGTTATACCATATTCTCGAAGAACCAATATCCTCTAGTTAATACATTCTCTATCTAATTTGTTTTAAATCTCCATGTTATAGAAACCTTTCCCTCTTTCCCCTCAATTCAAGTGTATCATGCAAACAGTAACTTTCTTCCAAGGCAAGGCTGTCATTTAACCATTGCTTAAAACAAGTGATGTGACACTATTTAAAAACGATCCTAGACCAAATATTAATACCATGTGATCTTAGTAGGATTTTATAATCCAATAACAAGTTATCAGCAAGCCATAAGGTATTTCCTTTGAATCTCATAGCCATAAGGTATTGCCTTTGAATCTCATTCCATGTTGGTGGAAGACAACCACCAAATGCGATACGTGTTACCGGTAAGTCACAACCAAAGTTATCTAAACATATTCAAAGAGTCTAATACCTAAATTCCTACTCTGCTCCAATATTTTTGGCGAAGTGTACTTGCCATTGAAATTTACAATTATTTTAAATTTTTGGCGAAGTGTACTTACCATTGAAATTTACAATTATTTAATCAAATAAAATGTTATTAGCTAAACATATTCAAAGAGTCTAGTACCTAAATTCCTACTCTGCTCCAATATTTTTGGCGAAGTGTACTTGCCATTGAAATTTACAAATATTTTAATCAAATAAAATGTTATTCAAATCGTAGGCCATTGATCTCGAAGTTCAGCTTACTCCGTGTTGGAACACAACGACCATAAATAAGCCCTATGTTATTAGATCACAACCAAATCTAACTAAACACGTTTGAAGAGTCTAGTATTTAAACTCCTACATTACAGCAATATTTTAGCAAAACTTAAAACCAATTAAAATTTACAAAAATGAGCAATTGAGTCTATAATCGTTATATTATAACGAGTTATTCAAATGGTATGCAATAGGTCTTGAGTTTGATTTTTATTTCATGCTTTACTATCAGGAGTAGAAAACCAAAAGTAGGTTTTGAGTTTGATTTTTATTTCATGCTTTACTATCAGGAGTAATTTCATGCTTTACTATCAGGAGTAGAAAACCAAAAGTAAGCCCTATGTTATCAGAATCATAACAGAAGGCATTATTAAAAAGCCTGGTATTTAAAATTCTACCTTGCTCCGATATATTTGCCAAAGTGTGGCTGATTATGGCCCTAGTATTTAGAATTCTACCTTAGTCCAATATATTTTCCAAAGTGTGACTGATTATGGCCCTTGACTCAGTAGGGACAACGAGTGAGTCACATAACTGAGTTAGCCAACTCAGAAGATCAATTCCGAGACCTCCTGTGAAGTTTTCCTTAAAATTGCCCTAGTATTTAAGATTCCTACCTTAGTTCGATATATTTGCCAAAGTGTGACTGATTATGGCCCTTGAAAATACCTTAGTATTTAAAATTCTACCTTGTATATTTGCCAAAGTGTGACTGAGACCTGCTGTGCAGTTTTCCTTTAAAAATGCCCTAGTATTTAAAATTCTACCTTGTATATTTGCCAATGTGTGACTGAGACCTCCTGTGCAGTTTTCCTTAAAAAATGCCCATATCCAACGGCAAGTGCCCATATCTAACGGCAAGGAATAATCGTAGGATAGTTACTTACAGAATTGAATTACGCTAAAACTCAAATCGACCCCTAAAATGCATGTTTTTAAACCTTTGGACTAAGTTACCAAAAGCTCAAATAAATCCCTAAATGCTTGCTTTTAAGGTGAAATAATTTAATGGGTCAAAAGTTATTAGTCAACCAAGTCATCAAATTGTTAAAAAAGCAAATCTCATGTTTTAGTTTTAACAATAGTAACACTCCCAGGGACTCAAATGCATGTAGACAGTCTGCTGTTATAACTTATTTTGGTCAGTACCATGTAGACAGTCTGGTGTTATAACTTATTTTGGTCAGTAAACCGATTTGCTATTTAAAATCTTGACTCTCTTATATTACTTCATTAGTTTGTCATTCCATTTTCATAACGTGAAAATGCTTTCCTAATATTTCATGTTGCGAATTGTGCACTGCTTTGGATCTCATCCTTCACGACAATGTTTATGTAATTTAGACGAATAATGTAGCTCAATACAGCGTCGCTAAGGCATGGCATAGTAAATCAAAAGAAATTTTAATAGTATTTCTTTAAAAAAGACAATACATAAGAGCATGGCTAAATAGAAAAGGATCCAGCAAAAGCAATTAAATATGGCACTCACATAAGAAGCTTGTGTTTTCGTCCATGGAAGTTTTTGGAAAAAAGAGTGTCAAGAATGGGTAGACCTTACTATTGGATAGTTTCCATTGCCATTGATAGAGTTAAAATGCACATTTCTTCTTTCATCGAAATCTATGTTGTTATGATCCTACACAGGAGTATTAGGAGAACTCGTATTAAATTTCTAGTCAAGTAAGCTAAAATATCATTTTTTTATTAAAAAAATTAAGTTTGTGGATACATAGTTCCTTTCACTAGTAGACAAGCATGTGACTTGGATAACGTAACGTTCTCTCTATTTGCTTAATGGTAATGCCAAGTCATTACATCCAATCAATTATTTTTGACACCCAAGTACAATGCTGCAACTGAATGGCTTGAAAGCTTTTACCTAAACTTGACCAGACATGGCCCGGCAATGCTAAAATAATTGCTCGCATCACTTCCACACAATGATGGTATTGGAATTGTGAGGCCCTTTGATATAAATAGAAATTCCAGACAATAGATTGCCAAAAAATTATTGCTACCGGTCTAAATACAGAATACACAAGCAACTTAAAGAATGTAGCATACCCCTTCCCCCTAACAGCATGTTGACCTGCACCAATCATGTCAAAACTGATACAAAAAATCTGTCATGAAATCTCTGCATCAGACCCTTTGATCAGCAGAGTAAGATATGCCACTTAGTAGAAACACAACTATGTGTCTCTTTTAGATAGGCTCGTATTCACATCACACAATAGGCCCGAACAACCTCCACAATTGGAGCTCGACACATCGGACATTTTCCACTATTGTGAAGCAATTCATTTGCACATTTTAAACAAGTACACATGTGACCACACCTGCAAAATGCCATGATATATGAATAGTAGTCTTCAAGAACCTTATTAACATGCTTCCTACTCATTAACTCATCAACACTTATCCCCCTCAGAGGATCTGTTTACTATCTAGCCTAATAAAGAAAATATTAAAGAAAACACAGGAGACCGACCATTAAGGGTTTGTATACCACCTGTACAATAGAGAATCAATGTGACTGTCACAGCAGACACAGCACAATCCTTTTCTTACAGTAACCCACTTCGATCCATCTATAGATTCCTCTGATACACCTGAAGTGCATGAAATGTCAAACAATTGCACATTATGATCCATGGGCTAGAAAATTTTGAAAAGAAAAGCAAAGTAATCAGCATCTTTCCATTTTTAACACAATAAACAAAACAGCAGCCTGACACTGCATCTAGCAATTGTTATAAATTATAACAGAACATGCATCAAATTCCACAACAAGATCAGCATACTAATTAAACATATTTCAGTTGATTCTCCCTCACAGTAAACAAAAGTATATCTATGCAAACACATTGCTTAGCTTTGTAAGATACTTTCAACTCAGACACACAATGCACAAGAAAACCACATGCTCTAGCAATGTTCCAAAACATAGACGGAACAAACAAATGGCAGTTATCACCCATGGTAGAATGAGGATAGTACATGATCAAGATAGTAGTGACTTCAGATATGCTGTACAGAAGATGATAATAAAATCCCATGTCCAAGTAAGGGCATACTTGCTCTTTTTGAATAAGATTGAGTTCACAATTGTGTTACAAACATGAACATGCCCCATGATTACATTATCTCCCAGACTAAGTCCATACTGATTACCCATATTATGCCTAGCAATAGTCTTAGTGCGGCTACCAAAAAATATAAATATGAAAAAAATGGTGATTAATTGACTTAATAACAATTCATCCTGATCACAACCCAAAACCAATTAAACACAGGGAAATAATCGATTTTTCCAAAATTGAAAAAATCAAGATTAATCGGAAATAATCACAAGTCAATGGGAATTAATCAGGCCTATGTGGAAAAGTGCCAATAAAGGTGGAAAACCAGATTTTGGGAGGGGGGTATTGTTCTTTTCAACTGTTGGGGTTGAGAGCTAAGGAGCTGGAGAGAGCCAAGCATTGATTTGAAGAGAGTCGAAGAATCGTTTTCAGTGCCTTTGAAGACTTTTTCTCAAAGTAGGGGATTGATTGCTGCCTAGGGTTTTCATTTCCCCGGTATGCGTTAATCAAAATTACACTTCAATTTTTATTTTTTTCAAATTTATGCAAGGGTTTGTGGAGTGCATATGCCTCTTGTTATCGTTTTTTCATGGATTATAAAACGATTTTAGAAGTTCATAGGTCTGTTTTTCCCAGCAGTCCTTTATGTTCCTTTTTTTGGTTTTTTGCTCTAGGTTTGAATTTTGAAGTTGGCCACTGCCTTGCCAATATGCCGAAGCCTTTACACCCATTATCATAGTATGGTGAATTGAGGATGGGATAAACAGAATGAAATTGAGCTGTAAGCTATGTGGAACAAAAACGAATGGAGGGTTTTACCGCTTGAAATACCATTTGACAATAATCACAGAGCATAATGTCACAGGTTGTGATAAAGCATCCCTAAAAGTCATCCAAGCAGCCCATGAAGCTCTTTGTAAGTTGGATAGAAAAAAGGCTGAGACAGTGACTGAAAAACTTGAAATTTCTGCTGGAGGAATCGCTATATCCTCCAAAACCACTGGTGTATCAGGGATTGGGGATAGTGAAAGGGACTCCACAGGTTCAGCTTCCATGAGGACTTCACCTTTCTTTGTTTTAAGAACGAGACGGGTCACAACTCCGTTAGATCAATGGTTAAAAGAAAGAACAAAGACAGGGTTCTGGAGAGGTTTTCTTTTTGGAGAGATACCTTTGACCATTGCCAAGACCAATCTATTCTACCAGGGTATGTTTGATGTTGCCACTATTGTTGTACCAAAAAAGTATAACATCCCTACCTTGCAAGGGCCAAGTGCCTTCAAAAGGAAAAGGCCAATATAGGGACACTTGAATGGAGGAGCCAGGTTTGGAATCTCAAATGAAATAGCTCGTCAAGTTTGACGGTTTTGTTAACTGCATTACCCCTTCTGACATTTTTAAAAGAATGATGACGGTTATGGGGAATTTGTAATCTTATTTGACAGGAAATTGCCCCATGACAGGAAATTTGCCTGTCAAATTCCATCCCTGGGAGGAGCTATGGAAGTCATGGGAGGCCACTAGATGCACAGTGATGTCCAATGGTTGGACAGATGGGAAGAGAGGGACCCTTCTTAATTTTATGGTAAACTGTCCCAAGGGCACAGTGTCTATGAAATCCATTGATGCATTGGCACATGTTAAAGATGCAGTGTTGTTATCTGAATTGTTGGATGAATTTTGAAGTAGGTGTGCAGCGTTTTCTGCAAGGAGTCACCAACAATGCTACTAATTATGTGGCCACCAGCATGTTGCTAATGGAAAGGCACCCCACTTGTGTTGGACTCCATGTGCTACTCTTTGCATCAATTTGATGGTTGAGGATATCGGCAAACTCACGTTTGTTAACTCAACCATTGATTAGGGAAAAAGCATCACCTAATACATATATAAGTTATAACCATTACAAATTTTGCCACCAGTTTCATTTCCCTTCAATCCCTTCACCATTGTGAATTGGAGTTGAAGAGGATGTTCCTTTCTAATGAGTGGTGCAACTACCCATATAGCACAAAACAGGATGAAAGAGCCATCCTCAAACTCACGAACAAAGATAGCTTATGCAAAGGAGTGGAGGAAGTGTACACAATTAGCAAACGTTTGGTAAAGCTTATTTGCTTCATGATGGGGAAAAGCCCAAGATGGGCTACTTGTATGAAGCCATGGTAAGGCCAAAGAAACTATCAATGAGAAAAGATACCCAAGGGACGATGGACTTCACAAACAACTGGTGCTCTAAGAGAGGGTTGACCAACGATAGCATGGGATGATACATAGTCCCATTCATGCAGCAACACTTGTTCTTATTACTTAACACCGCCTTTTCTTATCCATGTAGTTTTGATTTTTATGGCAAGGTTATAGAAGGGTTCCATAAATGTCTTCCAAGTATGGTCCCCCTTGCAAATGACCGCATAATCATTGATAGAGAGATGCAGTTGTATAGGAATGCCACTGAACTATTTGACTTACACTGTTGTCCAAGAAAGAAATACTTTAATGCCAAGTAAGAAATTTTAACTTTGAATTTGAGTTACATCTTTTATTTGTTTTGTCACTTGTGTTTTGGTTTTGCTGGATTGAAATGCAATTTAAGCCTTTTCACTTTTTTTCTTATTTGTTGTAGATGTCTAGTATAAGTACGTTGGACGAGCACCAAATTTACGGAAATCTGTTGTTCAAGTGCTTAGCCAAACCTATAGCACTTCAAGTTGTGAGCGCAATTGGAGTGTATTTGAAAAAATACAGACAAAGAGGTGCAACAAGTTAGCAATTACAGTTCTTATAATATATGACCCTCTAACTTTTGTTATGACTCTCAAGAGTCAAGAACCATTAAATTTATCACAACCCTCTTACAGGTTAGAGTATCAATTCCCGGCTGATATGGTTTATGTCCACTATAATCTCTGAGTATGGACGAAGCAGATTGAGCACCCCCTTGACATGGATGCCATTTCCTTAAAAATTATTGAAACCTTCACTGAGAGGAGGCTGGAGTCTAAGATACCTATTATAGAGGAGGCACCTCATGGCTAGAGGTAGAGGAAGAGTAGCCCGAGAATGTGCATGGGAGGACCTGGATGACCCACCCTTGTTAGAGGGGGAGGAGCTAGTCCAACAGGTGGAACATAATCACTGAGGAGACTTATGAGGCAGCCTCATCACCAGCCTATACACAAATTCATACTCGGGCACCCATCGGTAGATATCACACTGATGCTACAGGGCCTTCTAGTGGCAAACAAGCCCTCATCTTTTCCTGTAATAGGGGAGAAGAGAATTGATAGCTAGTTGTTAGGTTGATCTTTGTAGATAACTTATCATGATGAAATACATCATATATATATATATATATATTTGATGCAGTGTTGAAAAAATCGCCAATTTTTTGCGACTTTTACCTTGAGCCGACTTTTACTCTTGAAAAAATCGCGACTTTTACCTTGAGCCGACTTTTACTCTTGAAAAAATCAAGACTTTTTGTATTTTCAAAAAGTCCCGACTTTTACTAAAAATCGCTGACTTTTACCAAAAAGTCTCGACTTTTACCAAAAAGTCTCCGGACCAGGGAACCTGCGGGCACAAGGGCTTGTTTTGGTTTTATTTTTGGTCATTTGTGTTTTTTTGCTTGTGGAGAAGGAAGGAGAGGGTTTGTGGTCTTCCTCAATCACTATGGAGGCAACTTAACAACCACCATCATCACCATCAAGGATTTCTAAGTGGAGCAAGGGTTCAATTTCATTTGCCAACCAGTGTTGAATCTTCCATTCATAGGTATGTATCTAAATCCCTCCATTCATAGGAGTGGCCTGAAGACATCATGGAGGGTGATGTGCAAACATCAGCACAACCTTCTACACTTAATGATACACCTACTCCTGTACACACCAGTGGTCATCCACTATCAGATACAGGGCCTTCTACTGTCAGGGGCAGGCCTGGCAAACAACCCCTTGTCTTTTCTCGTAAAAGGTGGAGAGGCGGAGGCCGACATTGATATTAGATAGCTAGCTGCTAGTTTTGTTTCATTTGTCATTGTATATCAGACATCTACAGACTCCATCATGATGATGAATCATGAGATACATTTTATAATTATATATGTGATGTCATTTTGTATTGGAGAGGCCCTTCAGCGTTCAATATCGACTTTGATGTATAATTTTTTATTTGGCATCCACTAGTGACTACATATATATCAGTGATTTCTGCATATTTATGTGCCAATGTGTTTATCTAATGTTGTTGTTGCTTTATATGTTTAAAATTTTGAAAAAAATGAATATATTTTGTATTTTTTAATGTTTGTCGTGGTTTTCCAATTTTTTGCCAACTTTTGCCGAAACGATTTTTTCCGGACCCTCGCCGACTTTTTGTCGATGCCGACTTTTTCAACACTGATTTGATGTCATTTTGTATTGGTTATTCAATTTTGTGTCCTTGACTGAACAACTATCAAGATTCAGTTTCAACTTTGATGTATCATTCGGCATCCTATACATCTTATATATCAGTTTTTT